>JAGXCT010034246.1:0-25101 GCA_022495035.1 Philopotamus ludificatus
ATTCATTTTTTATTAAATAATAACATATGACGATGTTCATAAATCAGACTATATTGTAGTGAATTGTATAAAGTTACGAACCACGTGAAAAACGTTGGATGAAAAACTTTTTACTGTCATTGTTACGCTTAAACTTTTCATATATTTATATGAAAATTTTAAAACTATCTAAAAAATCATTAGAAACAAATATATTATATATATTTCAGAAATAAAACTACACAAACTACAGCAATTTATCAACTTCACATTTCCAGTGTTCTCCCCCACTAACTCTTTTCCCCCGATCGCCTTTCAGCATCAACTTTTTTAATATCACAAAGTTACATTATTGAATTATATACTGGAGTATCGCTGAATTTTTCTGAAAGCTCAATAAAAAAAATGTTTTATTTTAAATCTATTATTTTTTACGTAAATATATAATTTTATCCATCGCTAATTTTTAATACATTCAACCCTCGGGATAATAAATTGGGCGAACACCCTCCACATCATATTTCAGATTTAAATCAATTCATCACTACCCCGGTTTGGGTTCATATGATCCATCTGACTGATGACCTCCTCGGGGACCTCCGATATTAATATGTGTAACACGCATAACCGTCGCAATTAATACCCGTGAAATTGATACGCTGAAAAAACGTACGCTGAATTATTCAAAATGAAATCCGCCAGTGTTGCCGCAAGTGAAAAAAAAAATCGTCTCGACATTTTAATAGAAATAATTTGCGTGGCGTAACGGCGTTGCCTTTAAATTATTAATTCGAATTACATTAACAATTTGAAGAGCTCCATCGTCCTGAATACATTTTCCATTTTAAATGCACAATCTTGTTAATGGATGGTGAAAGTATTTTTTAACACATTTTTTTTTCTAGAGACATTGTTTAAATAAGTCGTCTTGGCTGCCGAAAATGTTTTATTTCGTCCACGTTCGGCGGAGGTATACGAGGAATTGTAAATATTTTCACTGAGGGAACACATACACATGCATCGCTCAAAATTTAAGAACATGTATGGCAGCATGTTGAGTTAGACGTATTTAATATTTTGTCAGATTCAGTGGGAGACGGTAGATATCGTAGTTTTGCGATTTGCGTCTGTGACCCTTTCTGAGCTTGAGTAGAGTAATGAACACACATTATTTCCCCTTCAAAACATATGTACGTATTGTTTTGATTGTATGTGTAATTAGTGCTAAGATATTTCCTGAAGGATTGCCCTAATTAATTTAATTAGCAAACGCAAAATCGTGATAATAGACAATAGAGATAATATGTACTCGTATGTCTGTAATCATAAACAGACGTACTGTATATTCCAAGGAATATGATATTGAAAGACCTTTAAATTTTAAATAAAGATAATCTTTTGATGATCAAAGATATACTTTTCTTGTCAGATTTTGATGGTAATAAATTGCAACTTTTTTAAATTAAATGTATCCAATTATCAAGAAAAGTATCATTTTTTTATTTCTTTATTGCTGTTCTATATTTTGAAGTAACCTTAGTTTCTCAATACTATTTTTTTTCTTGTTTCAGGTATTCAAATAACCATGTTTTTGTACAATGTTATGATATTTAAGGCACAAGTCCTTAATGATAAATGAATTTAATTTGTAATGTTAAAGCACCAGAATTTTTTCGCTGTGCAACATTTTCTCCTCTAAGAATTTATCAGTTCCAGTCTAACATATCCTGTTACTCCTCAGAGTGGCTCTCAAAATATCTGTGAATCCCTGCTCTAATGATTAATTTAGTTATGGATTTGATAATTTTTACATTTATTTAAGGTCTTCCGAATTAAAATGTCTTTGCTAACAAAATTCATCTTTTAATATCTACTTCACCATCACCGTTGAAGACTATTGTCCTACCTTGAGATACTTCTTATAAAATTATTTTATTAATAATTTCATAGTCTTCATAAGTCTACAATATTTTAATTCAGTATTTTAAAATATATATGACAATTATGTAAAATATAAAATGTAATTTTCATACATAAATTTTAGTCTAAAATTAATTTAATCAATAAAAAATCCCCCAGCAAAAAAATTGTATTAAAGTCTGCTCTTGATTTCAGTTTTTATCAAATATTCCCTCAAATGCGTCAAAATATGGTACAAATTAGATGACGCAGTCGATTGCCTTGTTTTCATTTCCTCCCAATATATGAATCATTATACAGGCGATGAATCAAGGAGGTACTGCTTATTTTAAAGGCATTATTTATTAATTACTTTTGCTCAAATAATTGCAGGGATATTGAAAAAACTTACAACATTTTTTTGTTTTTTAATAAAAATATGATAAAAGAAAAGATAGCCAATTTTATTGTGCAATTTGGTCATTGAAAACGAAGACATAATTCAACATTTGGAAAATGTTGTTGAGAAACTCACAAATCACGAAGAAAAGAAGCAAAAAGCTATATAATCTAACTTAGGTATATTTATAACAATACATATATAGTTACTATATTATTTATTTACTACCTAAAGAACAACTTTTTCTATGTCTATTAAATTAAATTTAAACTATGAGCCTATCTTTTACTGAAAAATTTTTGAGGTTTTTCTAAAGATTTAAATGTTAACCTCACATTTCGCGAAAAAGTAGAATTATTCATACTCATATACGTACTTATTGACAATTTTCGTATCAATTATTATTTTTTTAAATAGTAATTAGATGTGATTGCAGTTAAAACCCCACATAAAAATTTGACAGTATTTTTTTAGGATGCAGAATTTAAGACTCATTTTATGTCCACCCTAGTCAATGTCATAAGGAATTTATAGATTTCCCCGGAAAGTTAACGTAACCGAGTACCAACTTAGCTTAGTCGCAGTTTATTTAATTTAACCAACTAATTGGTTAATATAAGTTTCACCTCAAAATTTGGTAATAGATTTGATTTGAAGGTTAGCCGAAAAAATGACAATTTTTTTAAGATGAAAAAAAACATTTTAACGAGCAATGTTCTCTATAGCCATTCTCTACAGTTCGTGGATAAGGTAATTTTTCGATTACCGATTTTATGTCTTATATTGAAGTACACATTTGATTTCTAAGTGAATGCTCTAATGATTTTAAAAGATGATAATCTGAGGGCACAATGTCTGGTGAATAAGGTGGATGGATGCTGTAGTACTTCAAAATCCAACTCCCTAATTTTATTCTACGGCAGTATACGTCTTCGCTTATTTACAAAAAAATATCACTTCTTGAATTTGATACTCGAGTTAAAGAAAGTCTTTATTTTTATCTCTTTAGGTAGTTGTTCAGCGCTCACTTTTCATCAACAGTAAGAATCCTTCCCAGAAACGAATCGATCTCATATCTAGAGAAGAACAACGAACAGATTATTATACTTTGATCCACCATTTTTTTGCGGTACCCATATTTTCTAATATTATATTTTTTCCTGATCCTTTTTAAATGGTCTTGTATTGTTGACGAGGAACAACCGAGATCGTGTGACTATTGATCAATGGTTTTTCTATGATAGAATTCCATCAATGAATTTAAAGTGGTATTATCCAGTTTTAGAGGTCTTCCTGATCTTAGATTATTGTTTAATTCCCTTTTTTTAACCATATATGCCGTTTTCAATGTTTTAACATCTCCTCAATATCTGGTGTTGACATTTTTTATTAAGCATAAAAATGAAAAAAAATATCCTAAACACTAAAAAGGTAAATAAAGTCTAATAAACCGTGACAGGTCATAAGGTTGTGGAAAACGTTATAGTAATTGATGATCATCTATATTACTCAAGATTTAGGTTCTCTTGCTCTATTTAGCTTATATTAGATAATATTTTATTTTTTGATAAAATACGTTATGGTAAAGAATAATATTTTTTTACAATTATCTCGTTTGTTTTTATCTCAAATTATGACACAACGTCGTCCTTTTATGTTTTTTTTTAATCTTCGGAATTATGGAGAAATCGCAAAGGGTCATGTCCGGCGAATATTGAGGTCGAGCCTTCATGGCGGTGTTATTTTTGCCCAAAAATTCTTGCCATATTTTGCATATTTTATTTACAATAAAGCAAGAATCGAATATTTCAACAAATGTCAAAATACATCAGAAACAAATATGATATGATTTACTTTATATACGGTTTTGATATGAGCACTATTTTTTTTTGTGAATCTTTATGAGTTCTAAGCAAACAGACGCACATACATTTGAATAATTGATCAGTTGTCGTGGATTCACAATAAAAATAATTCTCGTTCGCAAACCCTAACATAATATTATTATTACAAACTCGACCCCATAAATTTTCTAATTTTCCGTGTCTTTGCATCCGCTCACACATTGCACGAAAATCATGAAGAATTCCGGTTGCTCAGTGAACATTTCGCATTCGCAATTCTATTATATTTACCCTTTATGTCGTACAGGGCCAGAGTATGGGGAGAGGGTAATGGGCGAGGAGGCTCTGGAGTCGAGCGGGCGACGTTTACCCTGAATGAGCCAGAAAATTTTAAAAAGATGTCCCTGCTGAGGCTTTTTATACGAGCACAAAAAGGGGATAAATGCGAGACAGGGTGGTTTTAAGAAACATAAAACGCAAGATAAATTCCGTTTTAAAAGCCACCTATTCCGATCTGTTTCCTGGTTCCTCCCTGCAATCGTATCGAATTGAATCGATGCCACCAGGATTTGGCGCAATTGGTAATTTTGGGGGATGCTTGTATTTGCAGATTGTAACCAAGCCCCCTTATGAATTTATTTGTGGTTCCACATATATAAACATATATTCTCATTAATTGATATATCTGTATATAATTGGGTTTTCGTTGATTGATAAGCCAATCAAGATTTTAACAAGTAAAGTTAAAACCTATTATTAGTTGCAATTAAATTAAATATTTCATAAGCGATTTGAACAGAATTAATATTATTCTGCGTAAATATTCGTTATTACAGTATACTCATTAACTTTCCACGATATTTGCTTTTATGATTTTAAGTTTTAATGAGGTTTTTGCGTTATTTTATTGCTTATTATTATTAATTAAAAATACGATGAAAGAAAATGTTATCAAGAAATCTTGAAAATCATTTTCGCAAAAATATGATGATTTTATTCATATTGTCGCACCACGGAAAATTTTCCGCAAATATTTTTTTTCTGGAATTCTACACAAATGGGTCCGCTTATGGCCTAAATAAATATAGCTTTTTTTATTAAATTTTAGAAAATGACGCAAATACGCAGTTACTTTTTTCATCAACACGTTTGTTTAAATAATCAAAAAATATTTATTTTTAAAATATACGTTTACTCTATTTATTTCTAGTAATTTTTATCAATTCTATACATTTCATTGGTTCGTCCTTGTATGTATTTTTAACATTTTTGAACTTATCGGCAATATTTTTGGAGATATCTTGAATCATCCACAGTAATAAAGTTGGTTTTAAAGTTAAAAAAACGTAAAAATAAATGAAAGGACCAACGAAAATCAAGGATACATCTTAAGATCAAAGACGACACTTTAATAACTCTTTAGTAAAGTCTGATTCAAGTAAAACAATCTAAGAATTGTCACAAAATCTTGATTTTTTATGATCAACAGCAAAGGATAATTTTAAATAACACGGAAAAATAATAAACAAAGAATTAGGATGACGCGAAAACTTTCTACAAAGATCTTAAGTAACGAAATACCATCTGTAAATTTTTACTCTTCAGATATAGAACCGATCCGTCAAGGCGGCTCAAAAATTACATAGTTGAAACAGAAGGGGGTCTATTATAGACCCCAAGCGTTGAATTGAAAATCTAGATATTGATGAATTTTTCATCAATATCTAGATTTTTTTTTAAAGAATGGATTATTTTAAGAATAAAAATACAGACTACCGACGACCGAGTTGTCACATCGTACCGGATGCGAGCGAGAAAAAACATCGCACCTGTGCCAACAGAAGCAAATATTGTTGTTTTTTTATCATTTTTTTCGCAATTGCGGAGAATAAAGGTCAATGCTTATTATATTAGGTGTAGTAAAAAGTCTTGACGTATTTTTTCAAAAAAATTCAAATTCATTTTTTTATACATTTATTGATTTATTTTTACAAAAAAAGTTACCATTACATTATAGAACCTTCTGCCATCTATTTTCCAAATATAAAATACTTTTCTTAAAAAATTCTGCTGACTTGGAAATAAAAAAAAACAGAAATGGACGATTTCACTTTACTTTCAGTTTGGAATGATTTATTATTAAAAAAGTGTTTTATATAACGGAACAAATGAAACAATGGAGGGGCTAAGTCTGGCGAGTAAGCAGGATGCAGTAAAACCGTCAAAAACCCAAGTCATCCATTTTTTTTCAGGGACAAATCTGCGACATGCGGACTCGCATTATCGTGGAGGAGGAAGGTTTTCTCCCAAAATTACTTCTTTTCGAATCTTTCCCATTTTTTCAGACACTTCTGAGTGATGGACCTCTTTGTGCCGGTTATAGTTGGGTTGTTTTCAATATCAGATTTTATGACGGCTTTATTTACTGTACAGGGTCATCCCTTTGAGGCTCATCTTTTAAAGTCAAAATTTCGGATTTGAATTTTCTGTACCAGGGTTGACATTTTCTGACATCTAATACGTCTCCATAAATGTCGCAAATATTTCTTGTAACGATAGTTGCGTTTTTCTTGGAGTGAAACTGAAAGAGTATGCAGTTTTGTAAATGGTCTTCTGAAGGAAGAAATCCGACCATTGCGACTGGGTCGAATAATTTTTTTTTTTTTTTTGTATCAATCACAGGCAAAGAAAGACTTGTCTCAACAAGCACACAATAAAATAACACGCCTTGACTCGTCAAAGGACTTTAAGCAACTGATTCTAAAACTACCCTTTGAAAATACGACAAGACTTTTTACTACACCTAATATATAATATTTATTCTTTAGACATTTTCAGACAAATACAAAAAGTTTGTGACATTTAAGATTTATATTAAAAGAGTTATTCTCTAAAAATAATTATAAGTAATAAATTAGGATCCCAAATAGGCCCATCGGCACAGCTAGGGATGAGAAGCGGATCTTTTAAATCAACCTAAGAAAAAAAAAAAAAAACGACTGACTAAAAGACGTTCTAATTTTGTATTTATTGGGATTTTTGGGAATAATTCACTATTCAATTACTAAAATGTATTCAGACGGTTACAGCAAAAGTATATTGAGTCAAGTTAGTAAGATTAAATAAGGTACTGCTTAACCCTTTCAATGCGGCGGGTCTGAACACAATTCTGCATCTGAGTGCGGCGCCGTTTTAGACCAAATTATTTTTTTGCGAGGTAAATTTGTATTCACCGTTTACCGCTATATTAGACCATTTTCCTATAAGAGATTTATGCAAACATGTTGATTAGGATATGTTCTTCCATCTCAACTAAAAAAATAAACTCGATTCGATTTATTTTCGTAATAATAAATCGAACAAAATATCAATTGCTCAAACAGAGATTAGGTGAGAAAAAAATGGGAATGCGAATCAAAATAAAAAATGCGAAATGCAATTTTCTTTTACCATTACATCCATACACGTGTATGAGGAACATAATGTACGTGGAACACCCTTAACAACCCCTGAGCCGAGATACGTCACCGATACTACTGCGAAGATTTGAATCGTTACTATTCATATTTACATATTACATGGTTCCTATAAATTTCTTGTGATATGTTGTATATTTATTGATAGCTGTGTTTATTAGCTGATTTTTAAAACAAACACCATCACCTAACTCGGTCTAGTTTACAAGTAACGACAAGTTAAAGTTTTAAAGAATCTCGCGCATGTACGACATGCGGCCGCACCCTGGACACGATTTGTATGCGCATGTACGTCATGCGCCCCGCACTAAAAGGGTTATAATCAGTTCTAGGAAACAATTATAGTTATTCTCAAAAATAATAATGGAAGATCACACGTAGAAAGAATTACGTTGGACATGGTCATATTTTACATTTTTTGTTTAATATAAAAATGACAGCATTATTTAACAAAAATCGTATTAAATTCGAAAGTGATCAAATACAGTTGAAATCGTATCAAAACTATCGATATTTACTTTATGAAATTATCAAAAAAAAGTGAAATAACCTCTCCCACTTTCTATCTTGAATAAACATTCTATAACATATTTATAAAATACGTCCTCGAGACGTACGATAGGAGCGCAAATATTCATTCTTCGCCGCTTTATTCATATTATACAGCGTCTAAGTTTGAACAATGAGTTCAATATCAGCTTCCTCTTTCTCATTTTGTCTTATTTGTCTTGCTACAATTAAATCTTCATTTGATATACGAAGTGCGGAGTGAGATTCAATTAACACGCTAACGTATTCGCTGTTGACATCCAAGTTTGATTCATTCAGTATGTTAATTCAATTCGGATAGTTTAGGAGCATAACTTATTTATTAAATTTTACAATGCCGGAAATAGAGTATATAATCCACGTAACTCGTGCGAAATGTACACATCGATATTTCATTGATGTAATCGATATGCGATGTGAATCGATCCGTGCATCGCTGGACGCAAAACGGAAATATTAGCCGCTCGACCACGGTTTCCATTTTGCACGATTGAATCTGAATAAAAGAACGTACGTTATTTTCTCTTAAAATGTAAATAAAATGTTTGCGCAATAAATTATGTATAATTTTGCGATCGACCTGGCGTATTAAATTATTACACGCGGGCTGAACAAACGGTAATTAAGTCAACATCAACAATGGAGGCGTACTAACTATTCCATTGCCGAATATCACTTTGGTACATATTATTGGTCTCGTGAGAGCGCATTCTATTCTCGAACGTAAACAGGGAAGAGGATTTTAATGACTATTCGCTTTTAATATTAGGCAGGTGTATAACTAGTTGGCGACCCAGCGGAGGCTGCTAGATTGTGGGTCGCAGATGGGGCAAACTTTTCACGGAGACAATAGACTCTCGGAAACACATTAATAATATAGAGAGATGGCTAGAAATAAAATTAGAAACATTAATATATATTTGATGGGCAAAATTGAATTATTATTTGAGAAAATTGGAATTATGAATGTATTACAAAATGCATGATATTGTTGATATACCTATTTATTTTTTACTTTTACTTAAGATTTTTTTACTTGATTTTCGAAGAGGATCGAAAGAAGATCGTGACTTACTTTCCCAAAATAAATAATAAAAAATATCAAAAGAATAATTCCTCACATCTAATTACTCTAAATACTTTTTATATGGCAATCAAAGGTATTAAATATATGAATAAATACATAGTAGCTAATAAATAAATATTAAAGCAAAATTAATAGATTATATTATTCCGAATTTTTGCTACCGTTTTTCTACGCTTTTAAAGTTTTATTTTCCTTATAATAGAATAATTATAAAAATTTCTGATTCCTTTAAAATAAATACTACACCAATCCCTCGATTTACGCGGTACATCAGATTACTCCCACTTCAACGACCAGACGTCTGTAACCCCCTCCATTGCGCGCAGTACATCAAATATTGTTGTAAGTTTTGCAAGTCATGCAAAAACTTATAAACTGAATAAATCTACTGTTCGTACAATTAAAAAAAACGAAATAACTGCTAGAAGAAGTGTCACCTACGGATTCCTGATCAGTTCTAAATATACCTCATACGTTAGAGATGTTATAAAATTTAAATGTCGATTTATTGAATCTATTTCTTGATAAAATTGTATTTTTTTATGCCTCGTTTTACGCGGTTTTCTGGAACCTATCTATCATTTTTGGTATGAACTTGAAGTCTCGATTTACGCGGTTTCGATTTACGCGTTTGTTTCTTGGGACGTATCTACAGCGTAAATCGAGGGATTGGTGTACTTTGAAGGAATCAGGTATATTTTAATGAAAAAAAAATCTCTCCATATTGCATATTAATATTGGTTAATATTCAAAACCCCGTAAATCGAGGTAGATGCATACTTAGAAATATGGATGTATGCTAAAGAAAGTAAATGATTTCATTTTATGGTCATTATCATGACTTTTGGCATATTTATTCATAGTCTTGCTATCATATACCACATTTTTTTGCACAGATCGATCATTTTTTCTATAATTTATTAGTTATACAAGAATGCAAAATTTTATTTAATAGGATTTTCATATATTTTAAACTTGATTCTGATCATGTGGACATCATTTTGAACATGTGGCCAATATTTATAAATCTAGATTTGTTTAAGATTATAAATAAATATAGCCACAGTCTAAAAATCATCTCAAAAAACTAACGTTACAGCTGAGAGAAGAAATTTTAAATACGAAGAAAGTAGAAACTTAGATTTTTTAAAAGAGCCTGAATAAAGGTCTCACCCTTAAGATAGAATTGCTGGAAGTGCTAAGTCTAAAGCAACTAAATGTAATAGTTTAATTACAAAAATATAATTAATAAAAAAAAAATTGTTTAGGATCCTGAATAGAAGCTTTGTTTTTTTAATTTCTATTAACTGTTTTTTTTTTAGTTTTAAACCGTGAAAATGCATTAAAAATAGAATGGTGATAAATCGATTATCATCAGCTTCTTGACGTGTCATACAAATATTTTTGATCAAAGATATTTAATTTCGTATTAGTTTTTAACCTAGCCGTGCCTATATTTCGGAACTCAAGTTTTTGATTTTTCTAGAATAACTCTTTAATTTAAGTCCTACATGTTCCAAACTTTTTGTATTTGGCTAAAAAAGTCTAAAGAATAAAAATAAATAATCTTTGACCTTTATTGTCCGAAATTGCAAAAAAAAATAATAAAAACAACCATATCTTTACCATGTTTTTTATCGCTCCGTAACGGATATGAGCGAGAAAAACATGGCGCACGAGCAAGTGAGAGCGAGAAAAAATATCGTGCTGTACAAGTGGAGAAACCCACATGTACCGAGCTGAGAACGGGCATCAGTCGATCAATAGATCACCGGATGTTTTGGATTTTGCTTCTAATATATCATGAATAACTATTTGTATTCATAGAATAATCAATTTTTGGGGTCTATTTTCATACATATATTTTATACAAAATATACCCCATCGGCCAGCGGCGTTGCTTTCGAACCGTTGACGACAAAATCTAAAGCATGTGATCGTTTAAATCAAAATCGTAGACACCTAAATTACGTATCATATTTTTTAAGTAGATATTTTTTGGAAGATCTTTAAAATGTGTCAAGAAATGCTAAAAGTGTCGATTATTTATAGTCTTAGAATATTAAGCTAATTGAATTGAAACAGAGTCGATTTGAAATATCATATCGATTGATTAAAACAATTAAAATTAGAAGCTCTCTTAATAAAAATAATTTAAATATACTGATACATATAATATACAGTGAAACCTCTCTTAACGAGCACCTCACATAACGAGCAAAAATAAAAGTGAAAAAATTGCTCCCTTAACGAGCGACATTTCGCATAACGAGTGACGCAAAAGGGGAAGTCACAAACGTATGACGCATTTGTGTGTGTTGGATCGTATTTCAAAGCAAGAAGTTATGAAGGAGAGTTTGGAGGAAGAGGAAGTAGCAGAGAAACAATCTTCTGACGCAATAAGAGAAATGCTGAAAGCATAGGAAACTGTTTCATCGTACATTGAGAAGCATCATCCTAATAAGGAGGTGGCTATGCGTGCTACAAACATATTCAATGATAACGCTGTGTCACATTTTCACCAAATTTTAAAGAGTCGGCTAAAACAAATGTCTCTAAGACAGCTTTCTAGTAAAAAAATATTAATTATTTGTCATAAATTAATAAATAATAAGCTAGTTTCGATTTTTAAAAATGTTTTAATCCAGGTTGTTGCGATCTTTAACAATTTATAAGCATGTTATTTTATTTGAATAAACGTTAAAAAAAATATTTCGCATTATCGTGTTTTATATTGATTTATATGAGAAAAAATAGTTTCGCACAACCGAGCAAGATTCTGGAACGAATTATGCTCGTTATGAGAGGTTCCACTGTATATCTTTTTTTCATGTTTGCTTCATGTTTATTGAATTATCATGTAGAGTGTCTTTTGTTGTATAAAAAGGTTTTACCAATCTTATTTAATTTAAATAATGTGCATTTTTCTTAGTTTTATATATAACAATCTGATTTAATTAATGTCATAATTTGGTCATTATCATCTTAAGAAAATCATCTACAAATTTTATTTTATTTTAATAACTTTCGAGGCAATTTCGGCTGTTTTACTACTTATTTTTTACTAACTATTATTTTAAGAGCCTAATTAAAATTATGATTAATAATAAATGTTATTGAATTACAATTACATATACAGAAAAAAATAATAACCTATTTATTATATAGTAAATTTTTTTGATAAGAAAAATGTACACACTTTTTTTTCATGTCCAATTAATAGAAAATTACTTACTAAGAAGAGCTTTATTAAAGCTATGTTCGTAGTTCAACAAGAAAGAGTTTACTTTGCAATATATATATATATATATATATATATTATTTTTTCAATAAATGAGAATTTTTCACAGTGGAAAAACTTCCAGAGCTTTATTTTCTGCCGGATGTATAGGTGTCCTGGATGCATCAACGGATATTATATGTCTATATACGTTCGCATTAAGTATACAGAATGATTTAAATGAATATATTATGGACTAATCAAAAAGAAAAAAAAAAAGTAAACACAGCATGAAAAAAAATAATCCTTTTAATTCACGTTATGGAAAAAAACTCTTTTCTCTCTCGTGATATTTGTTCTCCATGGAGTTAAAAATATATAATATTTGAATGAAACATTCTGAATATAAAATATGTGAAGCAGTATTAATGAGTTTTGAGTTTCCTTTGGTTTCTACACGTTGATTTAAATTTTAAAAATAAATTCGTAATAGCTTTAATGGATTGAACAAGAAAGCTGTATACAAACAACTAATTTACGATTTATTTGCAATGACAATATTATTTTTATTGAAATTGAATTTTGCATTATACAACAGCCTTAAAATTTATTTATAAGCCAAGTTGTGTGAATAACTTTTTAATATAGCTATAAAATACCAGACACAAGGCAGACAGGAATTCAGCACAGACGACGTTCGTGCCGATCGTCTGCAAAAAGAGCCTAGATGAATTCCGTTGCAAATTCCATCCGCCATTTATATATATTTTTTCAGTTTAATTAAACACACGGCCAATGATTCATGTAACTTTATTGTCGGTACGCGATTCCAATTAATCTAGAGAAATATTTTATGCGCGCGGTTGAAAATCCAATTTTTGCAATAAACGATTCCACATTCATCGCGATATTTTTTTTTCATTTTATTCATTTCGAGGCGAATAAAATATTAATAATAAAAAAATTTAATGAAATTTGTTGAAAATATTAATTAATTTATATTTTCACAAACTCTGAGATTATTCGTATATTGAATAAACGTCTTTGTTGTATTAATAAAAAAAATGTTAAAGAATTTCCACAAACGATTTCAAATGCAAGATTAATCTCAGTATTTGCAAAATAAACGGAAAATTTTCCTTTTGACAATGAAAACATAAGAAAATAATTAAATCGCTAATTATTTTTTTTTCTGTCGAGGATTTTTATTTAATAATTTATTAACAATATTGTTTTTTTTGTTTCCGAAATAAAATTCTGCTGAGGCATTTTATTTAACACATCGTCGGACATGTCTCCAATTACAGGTTTATCCGTGCAAACGGAAAATAAAATAGAGGATAACGACTGGAATTTCAGGCCTGTTTATTTTTTCCGTATGTCCATTATAGAAAAAAGGCTTTTGTGGTACACTCGTCGTTCAGAGCTACGACGTAATTGATTTTATAAACGTGGAAAGGGTTCCGTATAATTATTTTGAATGTAGGGTGACAAAGATTGAGCCCAGTAATTTTTAAGGGTCATAACTTTTACTACGCCATCGTATAAAAAAATACAATTCAACGGAAAAACACAGGGTTATGGCACAATACATATAAACACAGCGGAAAATGGCACGCGATACATTTCAATTGTACATTAATTAATTAATTGCTATACCAATATTGACCAAATGCACGTATTTAATGTATTCAAATTGATGCAATAAATTACCAGGTAATATTCCGTGCAAAAATAAAATTCTCATAACATTCTAATTATGCAGCGTGATTATGGCACATTCGTTTTACGAGAAAAGCGATTTTTCTTCCGTGCAACTGCCAACTTGTTGCCGGCGGTATATAGATTCTCCGGTGGCAACAATTTATTAAAGTGACAAGATTCATGTATCCAGATGACCCAGTTTCATAAAAATGAGGTCGCCTGTACACTTAAATCCTTTTGTAATAAATAATTCATTTAGACAAACGTTTATCCCCAACTAAGACCGCTGCCGATTTCCCTGGGCGCCGGGAAAACTTTACCACTCCCCCGATACAGTTTTCATGTCACCGCAAACACTCGCCGTATTTTATACTCAATTTTTTTTGTATGTCATATAGAAAAATCGTGCCCAAGCGCAGAATCCATGTGCGATTTTAAATATATTGCATAATGTAGCTAGTATCATTTTTTTTAAAAAAAATATTAGTTTAATAGGACGTATTAAGATATTAAATATTCTGTGCTGAAAAATTACCAAATCTAATTCATAAAAATATTAGTACTAAAAAATTGACAAATACTCCTTCAGATTATTATTTATTTAAATAGGGTGAAACCCTGTTGTTACGTGCCTAGAATTGACGTTTTATCGCTATTTGCATAGAATTTCTAGCACTGTTTCATTTTAATATATTATACAACCATGTTTACGTTATATTTCTCGAAATTTACATATGAAATATTAAAAAAAAAAAACATAATTAAATCCTGTAAATAGATGATATAAAGGAGAAACTCTCCGATAAAGAAGACTATTTCTATTAATTTTAACAAATGAAGATGATATGACGTATATTAAGGACCCTAAAAGATATTTTAATAGGTACCATTCGAGTAGTACAATATGAAACCTCTTTATATTTTTTTTTATTAATTATAAACTATACATTTTCCGTTTATTAGCGTTTTTTGTCAACCCCTTCAAACGCGAAGAAAAATGAGCTTTTTTGTTTGTGAAATATTATTTATTTAAAAAATCATAAATACAGAAAGAGTAAAAAATGGAATATTTTATATAGGCATAAAAATTGGTGAACAGATAAAAGATTAAATTAAAAAATAAATCGATTTTTTAATCAAACTTTGTCCTAGGTTTTCATCATAAGAAGAGCTTTTTCATAGACAAATTTTTAATTATTTTTTTAAGCTGTCCGTGACATCAATATATAAAATTGCAACATATGCGTCAACTATGTTTATATTTGTATGTACATTCAGATATAATATTTAAAAAAAAATAGAAAAATAGACCTGTTTAGTATTATATTAGTTTAAATAACTAACTACACCATCATTTATTTAAATTTTCTTTTAAATAATAAATAGAACAAATGTTTATAAATAATCTGTGTATTCAAAATTCGACAAAATAATAAATAATAAAATAATCAATATATCAGTAAACAAGTTATTTTTATTATTATCTTTGACCTTTTGCCATCTATTTATTAATCTGTTCTTTTTTAATTCCTGTAGTTTTGTATCAAAATAATTGAAAAAGGTGGATATTACCTCGTTCACTGTTTCATTTTTTTTTGTCTGTCAAAAAAAGTTCCATCAGCCGGAACTGATGCTAATCCCAATGTGCCAGATCTGATGAATATTGTGTATACAGTATAGTTTCCAATCGAGGTCTTTATTTTTAGTAGTAGTAGTTGCAAAATTATTTTATAATTTTTCACTAGATCCAGCCTCTTTTGATATAATGCCACAGTGAAAAGATTTTAGTTGATCACAATACAACTCTGCCGTGACTCTTTGTTTATATATTTCAGTAACCAAACGGAGAACAAAATATTTTTAGATGCAGTCCGACGGTCGGGGTTGGAATTGATCTTTGTCAAGGGGTCAACCACTGTTTTTTCTTAGTAATGTTCGAGTAGAGAACCCATTCCTCATCCCCAGTAAATAAATCTCTAAGAAACGGGCGGTATTGCTCTTTTTCTTGCAATAATCTGAATGTATTGAAACGTTCTTTGTTGTTGGCGTGGAACAGATCGTGCAGGACCCAAACACCTTGTCTTTGGATTGTTTCTATATTATTTAGACATCTTAAAGTAGTCGAACAGGACAGGTGGATCTTATTAGATAATTCGCCAAAAGTCATCGTTAGCTTTGCTTTGATTTTAGTTTCAAAGCCATTTCATTCACTTTTCTCTGCCGTCATCTATCAGTTTCATTTTCCAAATCAATGTTTCCAGAATTATTTTTTTTAAAGCCAACGTTCACATTATCTGACATCCAATATGTCACCATAAATAGGACAAATATATCTCGTGACTCCACTGGTGTTTTTTTAATGTGAAATTGCATGCAACTCCGCTCCGTTGTTCTGACAACCACACTTCTTTTATTATCCCTAATCTTTGAAAAACGGTAATTTTTTTATCTCTATATATATCATCTTATTATCTAAATAATTTAAGACTTCTACCTTCTCTAAAACTATTTAATTTTAGATTATTTTCTATTCTTTAAAAGCTCGTTGTGTATCTCCTGATATGGAAACGTAATTTTGCAGCTTTTGTTTAAATGTTCGGCTTCTTTTAGCAGATGTATTATTGAATACCGCGTTAAAAGAAAGCGTCAGCTAATTTTTATTCGCATTAAAACCGTGTTATATGAGTGTTTTTACAAGTTTAATAAATGTGTAAAAGTGCATATATGTATGTTTCGTTGGATATCTTCTTATAAATTAAATCTGTTGTATAAATATGCTGCATTTTATGAAAGCTCGGTCATTGGCATCAAGCCCAATAAAGCTTTTATCAATATTTATGTTGCTAGCAGTACGCAGAAAAAAATCCGGCAATATATCAATAAATTCAAATAACGGATTTAAACCAGAACAATTTTCAAATCTTGATTATTATCTTTAGAGCTATTTAACTTAGCCGTTCCTTTTTCGGACCTAAAGTTTTTGATTTTTTTTCGAATAACCGTAATAATCATTGTGCTTTATTGTCTGAAATTGTAAAAAAAAATGAAAACAACAATATTTGATTCTGTTACCACGGGCGCGTTGTTTTTCCTCGCTCGCATCCGGTACGATGTCCCGGAAGTAAAAAAAACAAAAATATCGACCAGATTATGAAGCATATCATTAATAACTAATTTTATTCTTAAGATAATCCAAAAGTCAATACTTTGGTGAAGAATTCATTAATATCTTGACTGTAAATGCTTGGGGTATATTTTCCATCATAAATTCCCACTTCGGACGACGCCGTTGTTTTCGAGCCGTCGTGACGGGTCGGTTAACAAGATATATTCGCTTAGAATTAAAAAATAAGGTTTACATTTTTATTTAAAAGGTTGCCTATCAATGATTTGTCATATTCAAAGTGGATGGAAGGATATAAAATTCTATATAACTTGATAAGCCGTATTTACCTCAAACTTTTGTATTTAAATAACGTAATAAGAAAGAGAGCTTTTTATTTTTATTTACGTACATACTTAAAAATATGCTAAAATCGAGCGCAACGTCCCGAATTTTAAGGCCACACCCGTGGGTCCCCGGTCCGGGTCAGGCCAGACGAGCCTTAGACCTGCCGTCGCACACGATGAGACCGAATGTAAATAAAGCCGGACACACAGACCCCATCATATTGACCCGGATGCCCTGAGAGACCCGAATGCCTGAAAGCTCCTAAGAGCCCCCTTTGCTTGACGTCCCCATTCCGCCCTGGCTGCTTTATGTTGTAATTAAAATATTTGTCCCGGCCTCAGGATATGGCCGTAAATTTGACAATTAGCGACAAAAACGTATCGTGTGTTGCGGGCGGCGCGTGACGTCACTCGAGCCGTAACGATGGGGGTTAACGTACACGTTATAGCACACACGGTCTCGATAACACACATATGGTGTTTCGTATTAATTACGAAACTTCATGCTACAGATTAAAATATATGGATCACCTATTTATTTTATTTATTTATAGCATTTTTCTTAGCTAATTAAAAATAATACGTGACGTATCTGGATAATGTAACCGTTAATTAACGTCTCGGGGCGAATGTTCGATAAGTAATCCATCTTGGTACATTCGAAAGCATTAGCTAATATAAGAAATAGGGTCTAGGTGAGGACTAATGAGAAAGGTAGCCTCGGCTTTAATACCGTGAACGTTGAACCAATGCCAAAATTAGCTTTTTCCGATCGGAAAATACGTCTATTTTTGTAACTGTGTTTTTTTCCAGTAGAAAATTTAATAATTTACTATGTCTCTGCATTTTATGCAATCTCTCTGCTATAAAACTTTGTTGGTTTTTCATTAAAGAACATTCAACTGACGTAAACATTTTGTTACAAAGCAAATACTCCGACAAGAAAAGATAATCATAAGGTGAAATATCCTCAGCAATTTCTATACGTTTCATAATTATTTTTACTAGTTCACTCACAAAGTACCTATAATATTTTTTAAGAGCCGAGGTGTTGAAACATTTTTCTTGTTTTCCATTGTTTTATTTTTTATCACAACATCTTTCACTGTAATGACTATATTTCATGTCTTTACAATGTAGATTAACAGATGATAAAAGCACAAAAAGTAATGAAATGCTAAATTTCATTTCTTCTGTTTTCATTTTTAATGCAATACCCAAATCAATTAACCTATTTTATTCACAATATCTCTAAAACATCTACATTTTTAAGGCAATATACCCCGATGGCAGATTGATTTTAGGTACATAGTAAAAATTTGGCACCTTTTTGTGATTCATTTTTTATTTTACGCAATTTTTCATATCATTTACTAGCTGAAAGTTAGGACAGTTTGGTTATATGATTTCAATTTAAGATTTTATTAGATTTACTTTGCACTACAATGATCCCAGTTGTAATAAACAAATTAAATTTTGATCCATCTTATGTCATTTTTGTTGGTTCAGTTGTGGTCTTCAAACCAGAACTGAACCAATAACCAAAAACCAGAAAAAACCTAGCTTTAAAAGCCCGTATTTAGATTTATTAAAGGTTATTTTGAGTCTCTGTGGAGGAAAAGCAGTACTGTAGTTTTACATCTTGATCAGTTCTCTCTAAATGTCAGACAAATGATTTCTTTTAATGAGATATATGACAAATTGTAATAATTGTAAGACGTTGATATCTTGAAAATCAATATATCTGTCTATATATCTAAATACAGTGAAACCCCGTTTTAATTAGTCCGGAATTCACGTTTTACAATCCCGGTTTATTTTAGTACCCACTTTTCTAACCTCGAATCTACGTTTTCCCTCTAATTACGTTTTTTGCTCAGTCATTCTTTTTATTAATTGCCTTGTCTTAATCACTTGTGATCAGAGTCTTCATAGCAATAAGTCATCAGCATTATTATAATTAAAAATCTCTTTCCTTGGCAAGTCAACCCTTCTATAGCACTCCCTGCTATCGAGAGACGTATGCTACAGCTCCTCCTATAGTGCTTCCTTCTAGATTGCCATTTTTATACAAAACTCAACCAATTACATAATTCGTGAATATTTAATACATTGCCGTGCAAAATAAAGGTCAATGCTCTTTGATTGACAATAAAATAAAATTAAGCACGTGTGATTAATCAAAAAAAAGGGCATTTAATATTTGTGAATGGAAAAATGTTTGAGGTGTTGATTGTGTTAATTTTACAAAATATATTTAAGAACACCTAATTCTAAATTTTGCATGGGTGCCTAGATTTCTATAGCGTGGTCCCTATCTCGGCTTTATATGTAGGTACTTACGGTCCTAAATTCTGCTCTGCCTCATTATCCATTCCTTACATAGTTAATCCTACAAACAACGCAAGTTGAGAGCCAAAAATAAGAAGGCAAATTGGAATGGCTAACAATGCATGTTAAAACTATCGATAATTTATAAAAAGAGGGAATATCCATAAGACAAAAAAAATTAGGTTAGAGTCTAGTATTCCATTTTTGAACAAAATGAAGAAAAAAAATTATAGCTTCGAAATATGGTGATATCAACATCTAATCTGAATTCTATCGACCGTTAAACGCACAAAAGTAGACAGACTCCTAACAATATGTCTCTAAAAGTATCTTGACTACATTGGGCATTGAGAAACGATAGCTTGGAGAGAAAAGGGAAATATATAAAACTTTAATAATCATGATCCTTAAAAGTTTCGATTTAATCCTTTATAGGGCAAATTAATTATTTTGGATTATTTTATTTTTTATTCTTATTGACAATACTTATTGTCAATAACAATAAATTAACCAATAAGCGTTCTCGACAAAATAGTACGTTACTAAGGTTGACATTTCTATGGGCGCTTATGGAAATGTAGACTTTAAAGCGACTGGTTAGTATATTAACCAATTTCAGCCTTTACCCTATAAAGGTTTAAAGATGTTAGTCTTAACTGATTAGTCGTTGTTTGTATGGGTTGTCGATGTGAAAGGAAAAGTAAACTTTCAATTTTTTCAATTGTGTCATTTTTTGATTTACTACTTTTTAAATCAAAGAAATAATAATACTATATCCTCGAGACATTGAAATTGGTGATAGTAAACAAAAACCGCCTGGAAGAGTTTGAAATATGGTAACACCGGAAAATTTTAAGAATTCCATGAATGTAAAACGTCAAGAATACAATAGTACTTCTACTTCTTTACAAGATGCTGTAGACACCGTTCTAGATACTGTAAAATCGTTAAAATGGAGTAGTTTGGACACAAAATTCGTAGATCAAAGTATTGTCATCTGCAGACCATCACAAAGAACGAAAAGGACAAGACAAAATTAGAGACGAAAAATAGTAGACCGCCTACGTAATATTTTTAAACTGTATACAATTTTTTCTTCATAATCTGAACATCCTTATAACATAAATTTATTATTAATAATAATGAATAATTTCAGCAACATTTATTTAAATCTTTCTCGTCGAACAAAATTTCCTTCCATTGTTTCAACTTTTTGTTACTTATATAAATCTAAGAGTTTTCAGCAATATTGTTTACTAACGTTTAAACAGATGGACATTCCCAGCCATTAAAATTCATCTACAGCATATTGTGACGTCATATTATATATATATTATTTTCTGACACATTTTAGCCATAGTTTTCTTCATGTTGAGTTCATTCGCATAGAAAGATACTTCTCTCTATGTTTTATCGATTATTTTCACACAGTGGAGGCTATTGAAATGTCTATTCCAAAATTTTCTCGTATTCTCTCTCTTCGACATCATCTCAAACTAATTCCAATGCAAAGCTCCTGTGTAAAATTTTGTAAAAAATAAATAAAAGCGTGAAACTTTCAGCAAATCCATATTATAATCAACGGATTATAGTTGTGTGTTTGCCGCACAAGTTAACCGCCACCGTTCGGATACAAATGGCCGGTTTTAATTATTCGCACTAATCAAGTTAAATCGCTTTCTATTAAATATTAAACGACCCAGATACCGAGGGCCAAAACAATGGAATAAATAACGATGTTTATACATCAGCGTTGCCGAAATCCAAGACGTGTATACTCGTTCAATAAAGTGATATTTCAGACGAAGAGGATCGTCGTCAAATTGGATTCAGAAAAGAGGGCGTGCCCAACATTTGACACGGGCCGTAATAACCCAGTCACTTGTTTGATTGATTGATTGATTTATATATTAAATTAATGAAGTGAAATATACGTCGCGGACAATTTCCCCACCTGCCTAAAATATATAAAATTAATTTTGAAAGCCTTCGATTTGTCGGACGCGTCGCTGCACGGAGATAACCAGCTTATCGTTCGCAACCAAAATAATTACCGAACAATGACCGGTGCTGAAATTTTGTTAGTCCGCCATGTTGCCATCGCCGAAACGAGCTATTAAATTTCCAGGTCACAGGACTTTACAGGCGAGGCTGCGGTCTTTGTTGTTTGCTTGACATCCAGTTACATACAATATACAATGTAAACGTGCAGAATATAGTTTTGACAGTGCTGTCGTGCCACGGTCAATATGTTCAACGACTCTGAAGCGTGAAAAATTATTTTAAAAATATATGAAGGACGATAAACGATGTCCTGTCAATGTTATGCCGAACGAAAATAGTGCAAACACTTCAAACACCGCGTGAAATTTTAATGCTTTCATCTGAAAAAAGAATGCACGGCTAAAATTTCATATATCATGCTCAAGTCCTTGCGAATAAACAGCTGCTTTTAAAATATCCTACTTTTCGTGCCATTCATTCGAGAGTTACCAACCGGCGAATTATTAGTATAGGTCTTTATTTTTATTGTAAATTTATTTAGATATATCATCATTAGGACACGTATTTTAGCATCTATTTTTTTAAAAAAATAGCGTTTAAAATGACAAATTTTAGCATCTATTTCGCGATTATTTCTTAATTACGAATTTGAAGTTAAAAAGTCTAATTTATACATAATTTTTAAACGATAGCCATTGATATAAAAAATTATTTGAAATTAAATAGAAATACAAGAATACACCGATTAAAGAACATATAATGATTAAATTTAATTAAAGTTTATCATCGAGCATGTTGCTATTGATGATTGCTTTAATCTAGTACGTCGATCGTTAACTATTAAATTGTACGTACTAAAAACCGTTCTGCGTCAACACTTTTTGCAGGACACCAAATTGGTTGAAGGGCAGCAATGCCGAAATCTTCGTGTTTCATCTTTCGATTTGCAAGTAAGTTGAAGAGTATCAACTTTACCCCACTTTTAATATTAGATGATCAATTCTCTTAGGTAATTTTTTTAGGTTGTTAATGTTGTAAACAAAGGTAAGTTTCTAATTACCGATATCGTTTCATCAATTTAGAATTACATCTACTTCCAGCTACATGCGGGTTGAACAGATGATTTAAAGTTTCATATAACACATTCGTTTCATTTATATTTAAATGTGACTCGAGTTTTAATAAACTTTTACGAAATAAACTTGAGAATATCTATTAATTCTATTTTGGTGTGTTCGTCTGTTTCAGAGAGTAGCTTTTGGGTTTCATGGAGCAAAATGCACTATGTAATATAACCGAGAGAATTTTTTATTCCCATAATTTCATCCTACAATAAATGGGAAAAGGGGTACGAAGATCCTTCTAATTTATCAATTAAATTAATAAATTTATCGCATATCTCGCTAACAAATTTACATTGAATTTTTAATGTATTTTTATCAGACTCATACAACTCTATAATTCTTCCTTTTGCTACACTTTTTATATCACAAAACAAGTACCAACCTAAGTATGTGGAATCATAGACAATAGACAAGAGTTGACCATAGTCTGGGAGGATTCTCTTTAGTCATTCTTCAAGAAAATCGATATATGGAAAATTTCGCATCTATTCGCAATTTTCAAAATTTCGCAATTATATCGCATTTATCGCTTCTATCGCTTCTATGTCGCATTTATCACAAAATGCGATAAACACGTATCTCTAATCATCATCATCATTTGCCAGCCACAAGACACTCACCCGCTGAGCGTATAGGCCTTACCAGACTCTCGAATAGTAGTAGAGGCCAAAGGAACCTCACGTGACGTAAGGACTACCTTTTTGTGTCCATACCCGACACAAAGCGTCTTAGTATGCGATTTTTAGTAAGAGTTTTCCCGCACTTGGCCATTGCTGGCATTGGACGTGTATCTTTTACCACTGTTGTTATCGGAGTTTACTCTACCGACTGTGTCCAGGCAAGTAGGAGGGGGTTAGCCTCATTATTCGTTTCCCTTTAATCATTTGAGTGACCTTATCAAAGAGAGAGTCTCTCAGGGAGAAAGAAGAGGAGCGAAAGTACTGAAATTAGCCCATTTCAACTTCAACGATCAACAGTTTCAGTTTTCTTCCCAGAGTATACCGGTTCAGTGGTGAGAAATCCCTTAGAGACCAGATATAGATGCATATATTTCAGGGGTGCATTATTTTAGTTGGGAAATTATCAAAGTTTTCCAGAACTTTTAATCACCATCATGTATTTTGTGGCAACAATATATAACAAATTTATTTTCGACTTTTTTTAGATCACTTCAAATAACTAGAATCAGTTGATTTAAGGGTGGGAAGTTGATATGATATATTGGTTATCCCAAGTTTTTGATTTTTCTCGAATAACTCTTTTAATATAAATCCTACATATACAAACTTTTTGTGTTTAGCTAAAAAAAGTCTAAAAAAAATATAATAATTAACTATTGTCCTTTATTGTGTACAATTGCGAAAAAACAATAATATTTCCTGCTATTGCTAAGCGCGCAATGTTTATTCTCGCTCTCATCCGGTACGATATGCCGAGTGCGAGTGACACGTGCTGTGAGAGCTTATTCTGCGGCGAGAGATCGCTGAGAGCGCTGTCATTTACGCATCATAATGATTAATTAAAAAATCCAAAATATACACCAAACTATAAAGCATATCATTAATATATCTATTCTTATTCTTAGAATAATTCATTATTAAAAAAATAACAAAATATTGTTGAAGAATTCATTAAAACCTAGACTGAAATGCTTGGGGTATCTGAGATACCCCCTTCGGACGACGATTTTTCTTTCCATGTTTGATGAATAAAATATCCTTTTTTGTTAAATCGTGCAATTTAGGAGTAATTTTGCCTCTATTAGAAAAATTCTTGGTCAATATTAATATATTGTGTTCATACAAAATGGTTTGAGGAAAGAATAGTCAAGTATTCAATTATATAATTAAGCATTAATTGATATTATTAATATAAAATTAGTTAAAGAAAGTATAACGAATTAGAGGCTGGAAAATAGGACAAGTAAAGTCGTGAAATTCAGTATATATCCTGTACCTGTATTTAATTAAAAATAGTATTAAATATTAATAAATACAAATAAATACAAAATAATTCTGAAATCCAAATCAGTGA
>JAGXCT010034247.1:0-66725 GCA_022495035.1 Philopotamus ludificatus
CCCCAATGTTACGTGTATAATCCACGTGTGATAGAGATCTTTAACACGCGTTACACAATGAATCGATAATTTTACAGTAAAAAATATATTTATTATTAATTCAATAGAGCAATCTCTAAACTATTGCAATAAATTGCTTTTATCATAATTATTAACATGTAGAGAAAGGATCCGGCAATCTTATCTTCAGGGCCAAGGTCTTATTTAGAATTTATTCGTTATTATTTTTTTAGAGTTTGTAACGTTCTGCTCTTTTTTAAACGCCTCTTCGTACATGAGATTTACTCTGGCAGTTGTGATGCCAGTTTGTTCGGATGATTTTATAGTCTTAGGTTATATTTATTTGTGTATGACTAGAATTTATTACGTATAATTCATTTATTACTTTTATATTCGAGGATTTTGCTGTGCCCCAGATCTGAATACCATATGTCCAGATCGGACTAATATGGATTTAAAGATAAGCAGTTTTTTATTGAGGGATAATTCTGAATGTAATCCCATGAGCAAGGGTAGATTTTCAATTTTATCTCTAATTGCTTTCTCTTATTTGTTATATGTTTTTAAAGTTAATACGGGGATCTAAACATATTCCCAGGTATTTAACTAAGTATGTCAATTGCTCACCATCGATACTATGATGATCTGTTTCCCTTTCTTAGGGCGAAATTTATATGGACCGACTTGGTTTGATTTGGTATAATTTTCCACATTTTTAATCAACGATAAATATTTGTCAGACTTTCTCGAAGCATTTCGGATGCTTTGTCTGGATCGTAGGAGTCCCTTGTCGTCTACATATGTGGCAATTAGGGTGTTTTCGGTGATGGGCATATCAGCAGTGTATAGTAAATACAGGATTGGATCAATTACGCTTCCTTGTGATACTCCAAAGTTAATCGGATACAGTGAGGCTCTTTCTCCATTTTGCTTGACGCGGAAGTGCCAGTTTAAAATATATGATTTTAAGATTATATAAAAATTATGAGTTAGATTTTTCCCTATTTTAACAGTAGTCCTTCTTGTCAAACTCTGTCTGAAGGAATGCTACAGAGCAATATCTTCATTCTTTATTCGCGTATTTTATCAACAACTATGTGAATTTGTTCGACAGTTGAGTGGCTCTCTCAAAACCCGAATTATATTATTTTTTGTTAAAAATGTTTTTTAAAAAGCTTTTGATATAATTATCGTATCTAGGTATCAAGCTCAGTAGGACTCTGCCTTTTCGGGGTCCTTGCTAATTTTTGGAATCATAATTATCTCGGCTCCCACTGATCCGGATAATAATATCCAAAAAGTAAAAAATATTATGAAAATATTTCATTCGAATTATCTCAGCTCCGTTCGCCTCGGCTATAGTCAGAGAAACAACAGTTGTCAAACTGAGTTTACTTGTATAATAATTGTATTAAAATATTTACATAGCAATCAATGGTCGTTAATTTTATATGTTATGTCTAGACGCTGTCGGTAAAACAGATTTCTATATCTATAAACAATTGAATCGGATTTTAACGGTTAATTTGAAAAAAAAAATAATGGCGATGAAAATGTTTCACTCTCAGAATTGCCGGCTGTAATTCAAAAGATTATTTAAGTGGCTCCGTTTGTCATCAACGACAAATCGTTCCCAGTCTCATTTTTTTAATATATATATTTTTTATGAACATCCCCCCGGGATGATGAAATTCCGGGATGGAGTGGAATGTCGACTGAAAGCCTCTCACATTTACAAAATTAAATGGGTATACACCGTGACGATATCTATACCATAATATCTACGCAGATTAATTAAAATTTGTTAATGATTTTAATCAAATTTACACCGCGATAATGTTTCCTACAGATGGATGTTTACGGCAATGTCTGTAAATTGCTGAAATAATATGCTCGTCGTGAAATATTTCCACCTGTTTTTATTAAATATTTAATATTAATAGCAGCCTTGTTACGCTAAGGACTAGTCTCATTTTGTGTTTGTAATGAAAACGTATTGTATACACTAAGCGTATAATTATGATTAATAAGATAAAATTAAAATGGCCCTTTGTGAATGTTATTATAGGTTTATGGCAATACGCTGGGCAAATACATGAACAATTACAGATTATAAACATACGCTGGTTTACATGCGTGGATTCTGGCTGTATTGAATTTTTCGAAGAGTAGCGGCGAAGTGATAACACTCGTTGCGAATTCGGGAAATTGTTCCCCCGGGATACCTATTCCTTGCTGTTTATATAGCATTTCTGAGTGGCCATCGTACGTGACCCTGCCTGTGCCTGGTAAACTTATCTATTAAACCTTGTATCAAGGCCACTAAAAAATATATACCCATAAAATAGCTATATTTTGTTATAATTTGTAGAAAAAAATAATCGAATCTAGATATAATTTCGCATAGTTTATTATAAAAATATTTTTTTTGATCGTATACGCTGCTTTGATGTTTTTACTGATATTTAAATAACATTTTTTGTTACATATTTTCTTAAATTCCAGTATACATTCGTGAAATGTTCAGTTTGCTTGAATTCATATTATATTAAATATTCATTTACGTACATATTTATTATTAAACATTCAATAAATTGATTTAGAATTATTGGGTGAAATGTAATTGTTTTATTGCTGTTAAATATAATATTAGATTTTATAGAATAATTATTTTGATGACTATCATAGAAAGATGGTAAATACACTTTTTTTTAGGATTAGATTTGGATCAGTATCTCTTATTATTGTTAATAATTCTAAACTAAAAAAAATATATATGTATTTTCAATTCAAATTAATATTTATTCATCAAATAAATTGTATTTTTTATGATTTTTTTATTAGCGCTGGCAGCTAAGCAGTTATACTGTAAATATGCTTTAATCAAGGTTTTTTAACCCTTTATTTATTACCTTCGAGGCACAGATAAATTATGATAACAATAATAATATACATAATATTTGTAAAACTTTGTTTTTAATCATCTATATTAATATTTGGGGAATGATTTTTATAAACTTTGTAAAATATTAAACATTGAAATTAATTAATTATTTACCCATCCGTCACGGCGGTTCGCAAACGACCGCGTAGTCCGAAGGGGGTCTCTTAGAGACCCCAAGCATTTCTAGTCAAGATCTTGATAAATTCTTTATCGATTTGTTTTTAAAATATTTTATTCTAAGAATTAAAATTGTTATTCATATATACTAATCTCTCACAGCACGTGTCACTCGTATGTTTCACTCGCACTCAGCACATCGTAACAGATGCGAGCGAGAAAAACATTGCACGCTTGAAAACTGCAACGTATATTGTTTTCTCGAATTTGCAATGATTATTTATAATATTTATTCTTTAGACATTATTAGATGAATACAAAAACTTGGGGCCCCTAATTGACCCCATCGGCACGGCTACACAGCAATAAAACAAAAAGTGTCGTATAATAAATGATAAAGGGCGATAGGCGAGTGGTGTGACCGAGACAGAATATGTTAGAAAGAGACGGCTACAAAACAAATGGTCTCTATTGCTCAAAAAAAATTTTACTAAACCTCAATTAGATTCGGAAATTTTTAATTTCTATTTCTTTGCGGTTCTATATCATCATCAATAAATGAATCTCATCGATATAATCTGATCTTAACGTTTTTGGAATATTTAGGAGCTCCTCGCGGCATACCGATTGGAAAGCGCTTTTCTGAGCGTTCTAAGAATGTTAAATAGCCAAACTACACTATAACTAACTAACCTAGTTTTAGGTTAAAGATAGGCTTTTTTTATCTTAAATCATATTCCAATCTATTGTTTAGTTTTAACACAACACTTTACTTTTTTTTGCGTGATATCGATTTTAAGCGGCTTTACTATAATGCGGTCAAGAAAAAAATATTTTTTTAAAGCACTAAACGATGCATAGCACAATAAATGCATATTGCATTTAACCAAATTAAATCGTAAATTTTAAATGTCTGTTGGAACGAAATATGGCTAGACATAGTAAAACATGACAATTTAATTCCTAAAAAGGTTGAAGAATATAATAATATTCTAAGTTTAATGACTGCATTGAAAATTTAGAATTCGCCGACATTGACTAGTTATTCGTTGATCAATATATAGACGGATAAGACTTAATGGTAACTAAAACTAATAAATAATTACTTTATCTTACTTACTAGACAATATTAATTTTATTCATGAATCTGATAAACCAAATGAATTCATTTTGAAAAACATTGCTGAAGTTTTTTTAATGTCGATCCTAATGTGATCAATACGTGCTGTTAAATTTCAGTGAGTTTTAAAAAATATTTTCAGTCAGTATTTGATCAAAAATATAATGCAAAATTTATTAGAATAAATCCAGAAGAATCTCCTGCTAGATTAGAGTACCGCAGCGACGAAGAGGAATACTTGAGTAGTTTTCGCGTTGTAAGTTACGTATAATCAGTGCTACTTTTTTTAAAAAAAGTTACTGGAGCTCACTTTTCGTCTAGCTATTTACTAAAGCAAATTGTATTTAAATAACATTTTAATGAATTTTTAACTGTTAATTAACTGTTTTTCTTATGCTACAAAAAAAATTAAACAAAGTTTAAACATTTTCTTTTATATCATACATTTTTGTCCAATTGTTTATGAACATTTTAATACAGTAAAAAGGAAATATACATATATAAGAATTGTGTTTTTATTATGGGCGATTTTTTTTATTCATTTCATACATTAATTCTGGTGTACCTTGTTTATAAAGCAGATTTCGATGTAAAGGCAAAAACAACACTGCGTATATATTTTCTAGTTTTCAGTGTTCCGATCATTGGCTACAAATTAATCATTAAGAGTTCCTATATTTTTTGTTAATACTATCGCTTTTTGTTTGCTGCGAAATTCTGTTCGGGGCAGGTTTCTATATATCCTAGACACGTGATCGCTAACCTTAATATAACAATTTCCATTTGATTTTATGAACAATACATATTTTTATATTAAGAGTTTTGTTTATTCGTACATTTGTTTACAGTTGATTTCGTAAATAACATGTTTTTTTATAATGATAGTTTTGTTAATGTTTATATGTAAATATTTATGTTTAATTTCGCAATAAAAATCTCATCATGTCCCACCTGTTTTTAAAGCCATGAGCCGAATGGAATGTTTTTACTGTTGTATTAAAGAAAATATTTTAGTGGGGTTTTCACGTTCCCAACTATAAGTTGTTTTGGCTTTACTATATTCCTTTGCTGTTACATAATCAGTTTTAATTAGTTGATTTTTTTAATAAATAAAAAAATATTTTTTCAGGGTTTCGTTTTGTTATTCTTGGTTTGTCTAATTAATTTACAAGGTGCTTAAGACGTTCCTTATATTATAATATAATATGAGTTTTGCACGTACCACAAGATCGCTTAAGCCGCCGATGGTGGTGCGTGACGATTCCCCCAATAAGCCTTATTATGAAATGACACGCGATCCGATCTTATACATTGATATATCAAGTATTACATTTTTATTGGAGAAATTTATTAAAGATATACCCCGAGCTTTTCCCTATTCAGCTATTCAATAAACCGTATTCCTTTAAAAATATTTTCTGTAATATGTTTTCAATTCACTATTCCGCACTTGATACGATAACGTCGGAGCTATTGTATTTTTCAAGGGTTCTTTATATGTTTTTTTTTCATATATATATTTTTAATTATTATTGCACTATAAATATAGTTTAATATCATATTCGTGACTCTTATAATATTTTCAAACGTATTTTAAATAGCGTGTCTGTATTATTCTTATCACATATTCTTGATGTGTGAAATAATGCAAATATGCTTTATCCGCTTACTGTTAATAATTTTGCAAAATATTTTAATATGTTCGTACAACTTTTTTATTTTAAAAATGCTAAAGTCACAAGTCGAGCGAATATTATTTATTACGATGTAACGAATGCTGAAGCAATAATGAGATTATTCAAGTAAAAAATTCACAACACATCAAAGCTGCGAATGTCAATTACTTTCTTTGATATCTCATACCGCGCTTCATTAATTCACAGTTATAAATGCTTCCAAATGTAAGTGAATCCATTTAATTTATGTAAATTTTACGAAACAAACGGCGTTCCATTATTATTGTTTTGAGAGAGGGTTAAGCTGTGTCTTCGGTGAGCGCCATCAGATACTGGTGAAGTTTCGTTCACCTCTTTGAAATTCAATTAAACTGTTTTCATTCTTGTTTCAATCAAAAGAGCACTCGTCTTCTTCATGAAATTGATAAATTTCACATGTCAACAAATTTTTAAATCGATGTATGAAATTATACTATCATTATTTTTTTTAAATTAAATATATATGGCTCGTGTGCTCTAATTTAAAAATGATTTTTAATATGATGAGATAAAAATTCAACGGCATTGCTCTTTTAATTAAATCCATGATCAAACAACAAAGGATAAAATTAATTGGCACCACAGCTCCAAAATTAAATGAAAACAGTATTATGCGCATTTTATATACATTTAAAAAATATGTTTATTTATACGAATCTTACTTTAATTTCAAAAGCTAATACACGGAAAATCTTTTGTATTGTTTTTTTTTTTATAAAAACTATATATGTAGAAAATTAACTAATAACATTATCGTAGATGCTCAAGCTCAATACTGTTTTATAATTAACATAGCCGTGCTGATTTATAAGGGACTCCAAGTTTTTGATTTTTACCGAATAATTCTTTTAATATAAATCCATCATGTTACAAACTTTTTGTATTTGTTCTATATAATAATTCTAGAGAATAAATATCATAAATAATCATTACCCTTTATAGTCTGCAACTTTGAAAAAAAAAATAAAAACAACAATATTCGTTTCGGTTGCCATGGGCGTGATGTTTTTTCTCGCTCGCATCCGGTACGATTTACCGATGGCAGGTGAAACGTACGAATGATACGTGCTCAGTCTGTGGCAAGACATCAACTACAATCGTTGTTAGAGAGTGGATGTTATTACAAGAGAAAACGATTCTTAGAATAATGTTTTATAAAAAAAAATATTTGTTGACTTCAATTTCTTAATTTTCCCTAATTGTTCCAAATGACGGTAAATAATTGATTGTGGCAAGTCATTTATCTTGTTGATTCTGCTCCAATAACACATCATTAAAAGGTCGTCATTAAAGTGCGGAGGGCGACTCAACCCCAATTTGTTTTTAAGGTCATGTCTCTAGAATAATAACTAGGAATCCAATTTTTAATTGCCTTATTAGTTATTGGTCCTTCACTTTATACACCGTTTATTTTTCAACTGTTTTCGTGGCATAATTGCCTTATATTAATTCCCAAAACATCCCGTGACGAATATTTATTCTTTGATTCTTCATTTTAAGGGTAAATAACAATTTAATATACCGTGAACCTAACAAAAAAAAGAACAGAAACCTTAAGTAATATATGCAATAAAAGCAAAAACTAGTTGGTCTCATAGTGAGTGAATACAAGGAATAGATTTATGTACCCAAATCGGAAAATTAATTATAAATATTAACGTATAAAAATTTCCGTTTGTTTTTATCTATGGTTCAAAGCATTGCATTAAATTAAAAGCTCCATCGGTGACCGTATAAAATATTCTACAATTTTTGTGTGCTTGACAGTTGTGTTGAATTTATCTATTCCATGTTTCCACCATACATGAAATTAATTCTCCTAACTTCATTGAAAATTATGAATGAATCGACTTAATTATTTAGTTTAATAACAAAAAACAAATATTCGACAAAAACAATGCTTTACTAAATATCTTTTGATTCAGCGTACTGCTAAGAAATGTTCAACGATCATCGATTCAATGTTGCAACTAAGTGTTTCTCCCTTTCTTTCCACTTGTCAGAAGAACCATAGAATTTAATTTAGACTAGTGTCTAATTTAGAGTCGTGTTTTATTTTTAATATCTACAACATAACTTCATTATCTCTATTTACCGTCCACGTTACTTGAAGCGTTTGTCCTTAGCAAGAATGACATATCAAAAATAAGTACAAACTGTAGAGATCACAAGCTATTAATGATCCTTCTCTAGTTCTCTATTTTAACTAGTGTTATGGCTTGTAGGTAACATGCATATCATTTCGATTATGTAAGCTAACCGCGACTGAGCTAAGTTAGTACTCGGATAGGTGTGCGACGCAAACTAAAAAATCCGGGAATTTCTTATTAACATTGACCAGGGGGTATGTAAGAGGAACAGACTCATTCTCCTTGCATCTTTAGAATCTTTATCCAATATTTATATGGGTGAATGGCGCTCTGGAATCTTTCTGTTATGCTATCTATCGTAGATCGTCGTCAAATAAATTAATAAATTAATATAAATATAACTTCTAAAATAAGTTTATATTTAATTTTTAATAGTCTTTAATTTTAAATGATCTTTTTCTCTATCTTAAAGAGGACAGAATAAATAATGGTGAATAAAAAATAATTTTATTAGTGAACTCAACTTACGCGTTGTACCCCACCTCGCTACAAAATGCCATTTATAAAAAAATGTTCTAAGCTTCTATATAATTATTATTACTGTTTATGCATTTTATCATAGATTATTTTATGAAAAAAAATATTGTAATAAATCACTAAATATGTTATTCTGAAATGTTGCTTAGTCACAGTATGATAGCTACTACGCGTATGAAACCCAAATGACTTATGAGTCATTAATTTTAAAAATGTCATTTGCTATCAATATATAAAAAAAATATTACATAATTCGTATTGAATTATACCACTGAACTGAAAATATCTATAGATTTTTTATTTCTTAGAGCAGTTATAATATTTTACGTATATAGAATTAATATCTAGATATATATTTTTAATTAAGCATTGAATTTTCAATGTATTGTAAAGTTTAAAAATAATGTAAAATATTTGTTCATTGATGTATTGTGTTCGTGTTGATTGCAGAAGGCAGAAAAGAGACGAGAGCTCCGGCTGAAGAGGTTCTGGTTGTCGAGCGGCACAGACGCGGGTGGGGGAGGGCTACCGGAGGGCGGGGGCGCCGCTGGGGGCGCTTTTGAAGAGCCTCCGCCCCCCGGGCCCGCCTGCTCCCTGCTCATCGTCCAGGTAACGAACAATTGCGCCTAAATAATATATTATTGATTTATTTTTACTCCCTACGGGGTTAAATATTTAGCAATTTCCGTTTTCTCATTGCTTCAATCGTGGTTGGAACACGCGTTAAAAAAATGCCCAATATAAATTTTATCGAGGGTCGATACTATTTCGAGTAATTTCTATTCATAATTATATATTTTAATAAAACTTTAATATTTAGGTATTGTATTATGAATTTAACAGTATTAGTATGTACACGTAATCTAGAATATTAATATTAATTAAACAAATTCGTTGGGGTATATTAACTCAGTAAACATTTTATTTAATATATCAAAGCGACCATGAATTTTATGAGAAAATATCTAGAGGCATTAATTTATTTTATCATATTAAACAACTATAATAATTATTAATTTATATATTACGCAAAAATTATAGCTAATTATTTTTATATTTATCAGAATTGTTAATTTAAGTATTTTTGACATTTTTATACGATGCAATTTTATCGGGAGAATAATTAATGTCGTTATTGAATAAAATCAAGGATAAAATTGGAATACTTTATTATGTGATGCCTCAAGGCAATCTGATAATTAAGATTAATTACGGTATTTGATACAATTCCAAGAATCAGTGTCGGATCGGCTTGCTTGGCCATATCGTGATATTTTACCATATACCCTTGTCATTTTTTGGTTAGGAATTAAGATGACGGCTCTGAATTCTTCTTTCGACATCAAGGATCTTGTATCCTTGACGTCAAAAGAAGGTATCTCACGATCTGGAATAAGTTCGCTATAAATACATAAAGTTATATAATATTTATGGTAAATCGTAATCCATGATTTTGTCAACCTTTTAGATTCGAAATTGTATATTAGCAAAAAGCGTGTTTTATTTTTATCAACATTTTTTTCAGAAAATTTGATATTTCTATGGAATATTTATTCCGTAAATGAAATGTGGATAAATTATTTTCATAATTGATTGTTTACGATTGCATCATTATATCCATCTCTTGAGATATATTACAAGCCATTAAAATTTCTTCAAAAAAAAAAAATAAAAAAAAAATTTGCGAATAAAAATAATATTTGAATTCTAATTTTACTTGTAGCTTCATTATTGTACAAATATAATTTTTATATACGTACATATATGAATGATCGAGTATTACGTAAAACCTACAATTAAAAATATTTACTTTCATAGTAATTGTATTATTGTTATATATTAATTAGGATTAAAGGGCATTTTTTAATTATAATTGTGAATTGAAAAAAGCGCATTCATAACTGATTTATTCTTGCGAATGGTTTGTAACTGTCAACAATCATTTTTAATTTAATCAATCATTTAAGGTTTTCAAGTTATTGTCACATCGATCCTTCGACGTTTATGTATTCCTAATACTATTTGATTATATTTAGCAGATGTTCACTGCAGAATCAGCGATTCCTAATCTTGAAATGTCAAAACGATCATTGAATACTATGTAAATATAAATTTAAATCAGTTTTATTCAACAGTTAGAGAACCTTAGTAGAACTGTTAACGTAGGCGTAGCCAATAATCCGATTCGTTGATTACTGTAAATGAAGGTGGAACTAATAATTACCTATAAGGTGTTGCATTTATGCGTCAATACATATCGTGGAATAAATTCAAGATTTTCATGTTATTGTCACATCGATCCTTCGACGTTTATGTATTCCTAATACTATTTGATTAATTTAGCGGATGTTCCTGCAGAATCCAGCGGTCCCTAATCTTGAAATGTCAAAACTATCATTGAATACTATATAAATATAAATTTAAATCAGTTTTATTCAACAGTTAAGAGAGGAACCTTAGTAGGAGCTATTAGCATGGAAGCGTAATGACCGATTCGTTGATTACCTACTGTAAAATGAAGATTAGGACAAAATCCACCTAAAGGTGTGCATTTATGCGTCAATACATATCGTGGAATAAATTCAAGTTTATATTTATTATCTGGCCAGTCCTTCGACGTTTATGTATTCTTAATACTATTTGATTATATTTAACAGATGTTCACTGCAGAATCAGCGATTCCTAATCTTGAAATGTCAAACCGATCATTGAATCTTATGTAAATATAAATTTGAATCAGTTTTATTCAACAGTTAGAGAACCTTAGTAGTACTGTTAACGTAGGCGTAGCCAATAATCCGATTCGTTGATTACTGTAAATCAGTGTTTCCCAGCCTTCTTTATGCCATGCCCCACCGTAGTCTTTTCAAAAGTCATATGGCCCACCGACCTCTTTTTTAAATAAACATTAGGTAAATTTTTAAAATATATATTATAACTGGGGGGGTGTTCAGCCTGAGTAAGCGTTGAGAATGTAATTAAGTAAAATAGAATAAAAGTAAAACAATAAATAAGCACAAGTGACAATTTAAATTTAGTACAAAACACACACACACACACATCTAGACGCCAGATCCATTTATTAAATTTTCCGATTCAGTTACGCTTGCTACAAATAAATTTATGTCTGGATCTAACTTAGTTAATTTCAGTCTTAGGTCCCCTCTATTAGTTATATCTAGAGACACGTATTTTAGCATCTATTTTTTTTAAAAAATAGCATTTAAAATGACAAATTTTAGCATATTTTTAGCGTTTATTTCTTAATTACGAATTTGAAGTTAAAAAGTCTAATTTACTTACATAATTTTTTTAAAACGATATACAATATATTGATATAAAACATTTGAAATTAAATGAAATGCAGGGAATACACCGATTAAAATTGATATAATAATTAAAAATTATTAAAGTTTATCATCGAGCATGTTTCTATTGATGTTGTTAATGTTGTAAACAAAGGTAAGTTTCTTATTACGGATATCGTTTCATCAATTTGGAAATTACATGTACTTCAAGCTACATGCGGGTTGAACAGATGATTTAAAGTTTCATAAAACACATTCGTTTCATGTATATTAATATGTGACTCGAGATTTAATAAACTTTTACGGGAAACCGACTTAAGAATATCTATTAATTCTAGTTTGGGTGTGTTCGTCTGTTTCAAAGTAAGCTAAATGTTTTTCATGGGCAAAATTACCACCTATGTATAACCGAGAGATCGATATGGAAAATTTCGCATCTATTCGCAATTTCAAAATTATAATTATATCGCATTTATCAGCACTTATCGCTTATATGTCGCATTTATCGCAAAATGCGATAATCACGTATCTCTAGTTATATCCAATCGATTTCTTTTTTTTATGAGTAAATCGCTTACGGCGCTAAAACCCCATTCCACCAAATAAGATGATAGCCTTTCTATAGCAGGAAAATTTATTTCTTTTAAATCAGCAAATCGTTTTTTTAAAATCAGTTAATAAAGTTTGCAGATGTTCGAAATTTTACTTCGACCTTTACTTTAGCATTATCAGTCATTTCACATTTTTGGAGGCCAGTAAATTTTCAAAGGTGCATTTAAAATACTTTTAGATGAATTCAATAAAGTAGTAAAATTAAATATCTTTGTTTTTTTTTGATATCGACAGAGTGTTTTCTTTGATTCTTGAAGTTGGCTATTTAAAGATATTTAACTTTTCAAAATATATTAGTTGAATAACTCGATGCTTTACCGTCGACCGTCAACTTAAAGGAAACTTCATATCAGTGCGGTTGTAAGAAAATCCACTATCACAAAATCCTGGAATCATATCAAATGAATTCCATAAAATATTTTAAAGAGATTTCTTTTTGAAAACCATCTTCTGCCACTGGTGTGATAACAGGTCTAACGTGGCTCGCATTTTGGTCTTTAAAAAATATGGCTTAAAAGAGAGACGCTCACGGTTTGGCACTAAGTTTTAATCGTATTGATAAACTTTATTTTTTTTTTTTGATTACACGGAATTTAGGTACCTCATTTTAGAACAGGTAAAATGTTTTTAGCCACCAAGTTTTAAGATCCTCTCCTATAGGTATGGTTTTCCACATTTAGCGATGGAGGCAATAAAAGGAGATTTGGTAACTAGCCTCAAAGAGTACGATCGACACTTGCAGTTTGTGCAGAAGATAGATTTGTTAATGTTGTTCGTTTTCCATTTTTTTCCTTAAGAAGCGTGGTGCCCCACCTCTGAGGCGTAATGCCCCACCAGTGGGGCGTACGCCCCACCGTGGGAAACACTGCTGTAAAAATCCTAATCTTGAAATGTCAAAACGATCATTGAATACTATGTAAATATAAATTGAAATCAGTTTTATTCAACAGTTAGAGAACCTTAGTAGAACTGAACGTAGGCGTAGCCAATAATCCGATTCGTTGATTAGTGTAAATGAAGGTGGAACTAAAAATCACCTAAAAGGTGTTGCATTTATGCGTCAATACATATCGTGGAATAAATTCAAGATTTGCATGTTATTGTCACAACGATCCTTCGACTTTTATGTATTCCTAATACTATTTGATTATATTTAGCGGATGTTCACTACAGAATCAGCAATTCCTAATCTTGAAATTTCAAAACGATCATTGAATACTATGTAAATATAAATTTAAATCAGTTTTATTCAACAGTTAGAGAACCTTAGTAGAACTGTTAACGTAGGCGTAGCCAATAATCCGATTCGTTGATTACTGTAAATGAAGGTGGAACTAATAATTACCTAAAAGGTGTTGCATTTATGCGTCAATACATATCGTGGAATAAATTCAAGATTTTCATGTTTTTGTCACAACGATCCTTCGACTTTTATGTATTCCTAATACTATTTGATTATATTTGGCGGATGTTCACTACAGAATCAGCGATTCCTAATCTTGAAATGTCAAAACGATCATTGAATACTATGTAAATATAAATTGAAATCAATTTAATTCAACAGTTAGAGAACCTTAGTAGTACTGTTAACGTAGGCGTAGCCAATAATCCGATTCGTTGATTACTGTAAATGAAGGCGGAACTAATACAACGGGAAAATACTTCACTATATATTATGGGAATCAGGGATGGCTCAGGGGTAACCGGGGGACTGTCTCACACATATTTATTATAATTAAAAAATAATACTGAAATATGCAAACAGAACCACATTCGTATGTGTTTGGGCATTTTTGTATCCGTCCTGATCACGTGATCGCTAGCTTTTGAAGTAAAGAAAAAAGTTCCATATTACTTTACATAGAAGGCCGTTTTTGTTTGCTACGTAAGTCCTTTTCGGGGCAGGTTTCTATTTGTCCCGGACACTCGATCACTAGCCTCAGTTTAGCCTTTGGTCCGACTCGAACGAGTGTTGTTATTTGTTAGTCAGTGAGGGTAAAGAGAAAAGTCCCGTATTACCGTATACAGAAGGTCATTTTTTGTTTGAGTAACACTTTGTTTGGGGCAGATCTGTATCTGCCCGTTGGTTTATATTTTTTACTCGATTCGAAAAATAAACGACACCGTCAACGTTTTTTAACCATATTTTTCATTTCTCTTTTTTAAAGTTTTTTTAAATTGATAGTTTTATTAGTGTTATGTCACAATAAAAAATATTTTTGATTAATTTCGCAATAATTATTAATATTAATAATTAATAATTATTTTCTTGGTTCGACCTCAATTATACTAAGAATATATTTTTCTTTTGAAAAAATAATAGTCAAGAGCTCTTAATCTAACGACCTTCGTTTTTTTTAGATACCATTGCATCAAGCTCTCTTTGGCAGTATTTACATCAAAAGCATAGTTCAGAAACATTTTTGGGCAGTTTCAGCTGCTTTACGACCCGTTTTATTACTTAAAAATATTCAACTTACTTAAATTCTTATCTACACAAATAAATATATATTTTTTTGTGAAAATATACTAACGATATTTATTATAAAATTGAAAACGAAAAATTTTCTCGTAACTATTGTTTATTGCTTATTTTAAAATAAAATAAAAAGCGTGTTGTATTCTCGTGTTATTTGACATTTTGTGATTTATGCTCTGCGCAGCATAGACCACGGGGGATACGAGGAGAAGTATCTCTGAGCTAGAATATTGCTCATACCAGTTACATAAAAATGTATTGTACTCTCAGTATTAACACAAATATTCGACAATGTGGGTTGCCAGTGCATTTTAAACATTTGCGAATTTGTGCCAATTGTACGAAACGTTTTATTCAAGCGTAGCAATTAATCATTCGACCGCGATCGCAAAGAATTTGTTATACGCGACAAGATAAATACGTTCGAGCTCTCCTTAGAATCAGTTGTTCCTCTCGGATTTTCCACTTTCCGGTCTGTTTACCAGTACGTGATGCTGTCGGTGTTTGTGCAACGCTTTAAAAATCTGTGTCAGTCAAGTCTTTCATTTTTATTTTGTCAGCGTTGTTTTCGCCGATGGTGAATTAAGTCGAGCGACTTGGTGCATGTGGGTCGGCGCCCCAGGTTCGTTCACATCCTCCGAGCGTCGACCTGGATGCCCAAAATTTGGACCATCGTGACCCGGTCAGACGTCGGTGGCATTGAGTAATGGTAATAAATTTTTACAATGCTTTGAAAGTTTTCTGGGGCTTTCAGTTTTGCAAGTTTTCGCGTCGTTTTGTATCCGAGTGGTTGGAGATGGTCCAATGGAAATCGGTCCACGTAATCCCACGCTGACGTGAATAATGAATGCAACGCCAGCTTATTATGAGTTTCTTCGGGATAATATATCTTGAATATCATTACAAATTGACGCATATTTTTTATTCGCGTGTCCTTATTTCATTCGATACGTTTCACAAGACAATCGTGTTATTCATTGTATCGGAAATAATATCGCAATATAATAATACGCGTTATTATCTGCCATATTAAATGTGACAGGTATCGATTTTCCGAAGCTTTTAGTCTAATCTTTCAGTTGCCCATTCGAAGATTACATTCGGAGCCCCGTATATATATTTTTTTCAGGACGTAACCATTACAATATAATGTATATACGGCCAACACGTCTATAAATCCACATAATTACAGTGCGATTAGTTATATTTATATGTTATTCGGAAAAATTTCGTCCATTGTCGGAACACACAAATTTTCGCCACATTTAACATAGCGTCACTATCGGACAAATTTTATTATTTCATTGAGCAACACGAGTTTCGTGACCGATAAATTATCGTGTTTTTACGTTATCTTCTCATTCATCAAAGCCACCAAAACTATACCACCGATAATAAAAGTGTTAGAAAGACTTACGGAAATAATGCTAAAAGAAATTAATGAAATTTTTCGACTAATTTATAATTTTTGGAATAAAAATATATAATAAATAACTATTAATTGTGTTAGTTATATGTAAGTAGGTTGTATTTGTATCTCGTATCTTGTAAAAAAGGGAAGCGTATTTTTCGCGAGGCGAATTCCCCATCGATATTTACATGAAAAGATCCGTTTTTCATTAGATTCAATGTAAGCATTGCATTATAATATTTGAATAAAACATATCCTCTTTGTGGTAAACTATTGCTATAGAATCCCATGTTGATGTTTAATTTAAATTGTATATATTTTTTTTGAGCGATTTATTGAAAAATATTTTTTATTCATGAAAAGTGCATATTATATTTAAAAACTGTTCTAAGCAATTTTATATTATATGACATAGTTAAAAATATATTTTATTAATATTTAAGACACAGGCAATATTTTTCCGCCAAATTTTAGGATTAAAAATAGCCTTATTCTGTAGAATTCTGAAGCAAAGTACCTCGGGGTTACTTTCGAGACCTCACGGAGATTATATTATTAAAAAATCATTATTATTAACGAGCTTCTTCGTCCTCCTATGTGCAAAAATAGTGTCCTTTGGCTAAAATTAAAATAAAACTCATTTATACTGCCATCATCCGTCCTCAAATTCCTACTCTTCTCAGATCTAGGACACGACGTATCCAACTCATTTAAATAAAATTCAAAGAAAAATAAATATAACACTACGAACAATTACACTTTAGTTTATTTCCAACGCAAACATACCCGAAGACCTTAAAATCCTCCCTCTTAAAGACGTTATCAAAAAATATTTGACTCCCTTTTACGATAACCTTCACAAATTCAGAAATATAAATCCATCCATTTCCCACCTCTCTAACTATGACCCAATATAATCCCAGTCCATTCATAGAATTCCTATAACCAAAACTGTTCTACTTCCTACAAAAAAAAATAAAAGAAATAACACAAATAATAACTCAGACCTCTTTTCTCAATTCAGTTAAAATCATTTTTAACTTAGCTTCTATTTAAAAACGTAAACATCTTAACAACCTTTAGTTTGGTTCTTTTCTTATCTCTTTTTTTCTCTTCTTTAATTTTAATGTATTAAACCTAATAACGACTTCTTCTCTTCAGCGTCTGGTTTACTAGGTTCATAGTCTTCATTTATTTTATTTTTGTGTATAACATTTTATGTTTTTATTTCTAATTATGGTTTTTCCTATTATTTCGTTTTTACATATTATTTTTTCATTGTCAGTTTATAAATTATTAGACTAAGAGTAAAATGAGCAGAGCCCAATACACTTGCTCGCTTTTGGCCATGAGGGATTAATATTTTCAATTAATACATTATTATTATTAATAATGTATTAATTAAAAATATTATTAATACATGATAAGCATAATTCTCAACCATGCTATAAATTTTCAATAAAAATAATGTTGCCTAAATTTGTATTATATTGATTTAATTATACTCAGAGATTTAATAAAAAATCAGTTTCCGATTTTTATCTAGTTTCAAACAAATGTACTTTTTGTAGTTACCGTAACTAATCTGATTTAGGAAGTTAATATTTAAAAAAGGTTCTTTATTGACGAGGACGCTGGTGAGTTAATAAATAATTATAAAGCTAAACTCAGCACGGAACAGTTTTAACCTTTTCAACTACTAAAACTAAAATGGATAAATATTTTATTTGGATGTTATTTATATATTTAATTTATTAAAAATATATAAAAATTTTTATCATTTTTAAAAAGAAGTCATTAATGTAGAAGAGTAGTTTTTCACTCTCTTATTATTATATAACAGCTCAAAGATTTAAATTCCGTGTTATATAGCAATAACGCAAATTCTGAGATATACTTTTATATACGATATATAATGAAAAATGACACGGGATTCTAAACTCATAATATCAGATGCTTTGTGTACGAGAGTATTGTGATCTAAATCGCTCAATGAGACAGGCAATGAATCATTCTGCCAAAAATCGATTTAAGCAGATTTGTATCGCGCCGAACAAGCTGTTTTTGCCAATATATAAAATTCAACTTAATTTATATTTTATTAAATATTTTCTTATTAAATTTATCTAGCGAATAAAAAAAAATCTTTATCGTTTTTTAAGCTAGATTCTTATAATAATTACAATACTGTTCTGAGCTAGAGTATGCGATGAGTTTTTAAATAATAAAACAATGTTTCAAAGTTACATGGTAAAAAAAACATCAACGAGCCCCGCCATATAACTTTCCCCAATGTCCTCCAAAACTTTTCACTCTTCCGATTACATGCTATACTTTTGCCATTTGACTACCTCATCACTGATAAATATTATATAAAATATAATATATTTATAGCGTTTTATTGCTTAATATGATATAAAAATGTCTACGGGCTATAAAAAAAAGCTTCAAAAACTATTACGAAACAATTGACGTCAAGATAAATGACACGTCTGAATTATAATGGCCCAATAAAAATATGTATGAAATATATATTATGTATATATTTTTTTCAATTTATATTTAATCTAGGTAATAACTCATAATTGCGTGTCTTGCACATTATATTACGAGTGCTGTTAATATTACATAAAAATATATATCATGCTAATTTTCGTTAAAATGCTTTATTACAGTACGCTGTATCGCCAAGTTTGTAAGTAGGTTTTCATAGATTAGAACGCCACGGTTCGTTCTAATTCATTAATTAAACTATGCTGTGTTTCCATTGCTTGTATAAATATTTTAATGGCGGTAATAAAGTTTGCAGGAACATTGTTCTCGGCAGTAATATTTTACTTGGTCTCCCAGTACTGAACCGCATAGATGCAAGGCTGTACCAAAACCGCATAATTGCATTAACCAGATAGCATCGAGCCGTGTTGGTATTAAATTCTATTTTATTTTGTATAAATCTAATATTTTTTTATGCGGTGAAAACGTTTCATATTTCGAAATGTTTTTATGACCAATTTAGTTTTCACCACACACTATTCTGGACTAATAAGCTCAAGAGTTTGTTTTAATTCTGTAGATCCAAAATCTGCCGAAGCTTTAGAACAGTGATCGCCAAACGGTCGTTCGCGAGCGGCATTTTATTAGCTCGCGTAGGATATTTTATCACGTGATGATGTCTAGTGATTTTTTTTGCAATTAAAAAATGACTTGCAGAGATGTAGCTATATATCACTCCAGATTGATGAATACTACTGATATGATTGACACATCTCAGTTAGCCATATTTAAAGGAATGATCTTCAGCGATTTTATTGAGACAGAGGAGCTTTTAAAAGTTATTCCCGTAAACGTCCAAAAAATATATCTATTCAAAAACTATCGATGGTGCTCCAACTTTTTGTGGTGTCAACGATGGCTTCATTGCCTTATGCCAGAAAGATGAAATGTTTCCACCTTTTTTTTTTATCTAATCACTGCACTATTTTCACCAGTAGGCACTGTGTGGAAAACACCTAAAATTCAACGAGGTCATTACCTTATATTACCTTTAAACTTGTTGTTACAATTATTAACCAGGCGAGGGCTCGTGCTTTCCAAAGTTGTTCAAGACTCTGCCAGATGAGCTAAATTGCTAGTAAGACTGGTCTGACATAGTTCCATCCCTTGCCATGCACCCACACCGCATATACCGACTTCGGACCGGTTCAATCGATGCAACAAAAGCAGTGTTTTTCTTGAAACGCGCGATGTTAAAATATGATTCTAAAATTTCTTAAGAAAAGGGAGAAGGGAGAGGGAAAGTAGCCTTGCACAACTTTCCGAAAGTCGATGTAAAGTAAGCAAATGCCCTGTAGCTAATCACACCGATGACTAGATCCACGTGTCGGATAGGGCCCTCCACCGGAAGACCCGTAGGAGAATTACCGTGGCCAGTCAGGAATTGACTGACCCAGAAGTCTGGGAAGAACTAGCTACAATTAAGCCTGGCTCTGATATCGCGAAAGAAGAGATAGGTAGTCCAACCTTTGGTGTTGGAATCCCACCTCTTCTGCCACTGGCCAAGAGCCGATTATGGCCGACAATGGTACAATGTTTTTTTAAGCAAAAACTGACCAAAAAAACCCTCAGCTGAGTTTCAAGGTCGAGCGGAAGGCCGCCAGCAATTTTTAAGAGTGATACTATTAAAGATCTGCGATAAGCGCGAGTGAGGTTAAGGGAGAGCGCTGCCCCGATAAAAGGACATTTGTCGTTTTAATGAACTTATACCTAAAGCAGTCCAATTTTACAAGGGATGAAATATACTCAGAGCTTACAAATTTTAAGTGGCTGCGGGATTTTGCCTTTCCGGTGGATATTACAGAAAAATTAAATGATCTTAATGGTCAACTTCAGAGACAAGATAAAATAAACTGGGAAAATAATCTCTAAAGAACAGGCATATTCCAACAACCTTACATTCAGGGAGTACAATCTAAATCGTGGAGAAGTTAAACATTTCCTCTATTTGAAAGAGAAGTTGTAAAAAGAAATGAGTCATTAAATCTATAAAGACGAAAATCATGTACAGATTCTTTCAGGCTTTCGAAAACAGATTGATTTGCGGTTTTGTGACTTTAAAATAAAAAATGAAAATGACAACAGCAATGATTAGTTGATCTGTCAATCGCATCAGTTTCGATAGGATGAAACGTGGACACGATACGATGACTGCAGCTGCTGATACGCCGATTCCCCAGTCGGCGTGTAAGGTATTTCCGATGTCAGCTGTGGGCAATATTATATCCGATTTCCATGTCACATGGCGAAGATCCAGGTCTTGGCGTACTGACGATGCGCAAGAGAACGAATATGGCGATCGCGTCGTCTTCAGTGCGTAGAAGTGATGACGTCGATCTGCCCGTCTCTGCGTCGAAGATAATATGGCTCCAAATGGCCAATGATGTCCGATGAGGTGAAGAAGAACTTCAAGGGCGTAAGTTCGCGGTGCAGATGCTGCCTTAGCGGATGCAGAAGGACAGCTGGTAGCCTCAGCTCTGGTAGAGAAAGGTAGCACCCCGACGAGCATCACCAGCTCGGTCGGTATCTTCGGTACACTGGGTTTCAAAGGTAAACCCAGACTCTGAAGTTTGGGCTGCTGGGTCTATTTATTTTATACGGGGATGTTAGGCGTAGCCAATTTTCCCCTTCATTTGATTTTCTTTGTCTGAGTTTCGTTTGTTTTGGCGAAAAACAATTTTGCACGGGTATTTAACCCGTGGATCAACTACCCCCGTTTTGGTCTCCAGGCATGGGCAGCCAATGATTCGTCGGGGCAGTGTCCAAAATGGCGTATTAGGGGCGGTTCTTCAATTTCCTAGAATAATGCATTTCAGGATGGTCCCACGTCCATAAATCTTTGTGATGAATGTCCTGGTGTTTGATTTGTGGGCCACCTGCATTACTCTAGTTTTACATGGTGGTCTTGGCATTTCTTCGGTAGCCAATATATTGTATGGTTCTTCTTTCTTCAACGAAGACAATAGCCGCTGATCAGCTCCCGGAGATTCTTTTTGTTTTGAATTACTTTATGAGACAAAGGACGCCCTGTCCTTTCTTCTTCCAAGGTAATTTTATTGTTGCATTAAATAATGCTGGCTTCCGGAATGTTCTCGAGTTTTAACTTTTTGTCACATCTGCACAATGTGGGTGGCTTTTACATACATAAAATCATCTTATAATAAACGCGAATCATGACCGCTACAAACTTATAAAGACGAAAATCATGTCCCAGATTCTTTCAGGCTTTCGAAAACAGATTGATTTGCGGTTTTGTGACTTTAAAACGTTGAGCTGCTTCGACTATTTGTTTCCACTTGTATCGTCGAATATTTTTAAAAAGATGTCTCTTTATTAGAAATGGAATTGATAGAATTTCAATGTGATTTATCGCTCAAAGTGTTGCTTCAGCTGTACAATTTGTATGGCCTTTCGTTCCAACAGAAAAATATACAATTTTAGTTCGAATTGCGCTCAAGATGACAGCATTATTTATTTATATTTACTTATGTGTATCGATGTTTTCCACTATGAAGATGGTTAAAACAGACTCACTGAAGTACATCATGATAATTGCATTCGGATGGAAGTGACTCACCGAGAATTGAAAAAAATTCCGGAGGAAAGTTAATGCCGCTAATTATTTACCTAAGACATTTTTAAATTATTATTTTTTATAAATAAATAATTAAAGTACGCATTTTATGTTTAATTGGAAGTCCGCTGTGTTAATTTTTTTTAAGTAATATAATAATATTGTGTATGATACGATGCTTAAAAAATATAAAGAAGAAATATGTATAAGTAGCTCAACAGACAATTTCAATTTCGTTCTCTAAATTCTCCAGATCACTTTTGCATCATCAAAAGCATTAAAACCTTTTGAAATATAATTATATATTTATGTTTAAAAGGTTTCATAATGTCGGAATGCATCAAAGAGACTGTGACCGAAAAGGGATAACATCATTTATATTATTTTTTTAATTTAATTTCAATGTTGTATATTATGTGGTTAGTTTGTCTATCTTAAACGTTTCATCTTTGCTTTAATACAAAGTGACGACGGTTGCTCACAGTGTTTATTCAAATGGTCTCTAAACTACTGAAATAACTTTCGCAGACTTGAGCTTTGCAGTTAAATCTTCATCAAACATTAGTTTTGAATTGTGAATGGAAATTCTGTTCGGTATACACACATAAAATTTGACGTTGATTAAAATTGTTTTAGAATTTGAAAATAATTCCTATAAAATCAGAGTTCGAATTAAAGTTTAAAAGCTCAGTTCAGAAACGGTCCTTGTATATAGTTAAGCTAGGACTGACCTGAAAATCCACGTGCAACGAAAAACTTTATACATAAAAATATAAAAAAAAATCCGAATTCGATTTTCAGAATGGAGACAGTTTCGCTAGATTCTACATTAATTATATTCTGGACACGAACGCGGTCGATATTTGTTTTAATTAGTTTGTAGCCTTAAGATTGATTACACTGAAGAATTGGTTTCATGATACGCATCGACGATGCCTGTTGTGAATGTCGCTTACAATTTCATTGAATACTTTTTTCAAAACAATAATTAGAAAAGCTGCGGGAATGTTACGCAAATAAAAATATGAACATTCACAGAGACATTCTTTCTACCCTCGAAAATGTTTCCATATACTTTTATTTTTATTTCAGACAGCAGTTCCGTTTCACTGTTTACCACTCCTCTGGATTATACACATCCACATTTCTCATTGTTTTCAGAGTTTTCTGCATACGGAACACGTAGTGTTTCGGACACAAAGGCGGACTCAATTTCGACGACCATTTAACCACAAATTTTTCAGTGGTGCTCAAAAGTTATCCAATTTGATTGCAAAAATGCGGCACGCAATATTTTTTTTCAACACAGCCGCATGGCCGACTGCAATGGGGATTCTTAAAAATTTATGAAAATTTCAGCGCTCGTAATTAAAATGAATAATTAAAATCTGTCGAATTACACAGTGCGTGAAAAAAGTAATTTAAATATTTTTTTTCGTTTGATATTAGTTTAGTAAAAGCAACGCGACGGGCTGTCAAATCAGTAGACAAAGTTTGTGTTAGTTCGCCGAACGACAAACAACTGGGGTTTGGAGTGGTCAGTTAAGATAATTTCGAGACTATTTCTCGGGATCGCGTTCCGAAACTCTGTGTAATAAATCTGTCATTCATTTTCCTGTCGCAAAGACATGGCTAGTTGGTGGAGTGATAGTCGACGCCAGTGAAAACTGGCGCCATTAAACGAATAACCCCCTGGTTGTACCACGAAAATGCATTAGCACATCCACGCGCAATCTCTATATGTAAACACGATGTATTTATTTAATATCTCACTATTATTATCAGAAAATAATATATACAGGATGAAATTTAAATAGTAAAATATTTATCATTTTTCTTATTAAATGTATTTATATATATAGGACTATATGTTATATTTTATGATATTGTGTCTTCTAAGTTTTTTTTTAAATTTAACATCTCTATTTTTTATTATTAAGTTATTCCGGTTTTTTTGATATTCCGGCAGAAGACGCGTCCGAAAATTTAGACTCTTTGGACGACGTCCGCATGTTAACCTTCATATTACCTCTGATTGCCTCTATGAGTTTGTTGTTTTAGCTTTTCTACGAATTACTTTGGTCATTGCTCATTGGGTCACTCATAAATTATTAATGTTAAGCACATCTAAAAGAGAAATTCATGTAAGAAGAAAAAAATGAAACAACTCGAAGATAGAAAATAACACAATATATTTTTTAAAATATAAATAGATATTTTTGAAAGTCTTAAAAATGATAAATGGCGATGATATATGACAAGGAAGTAAGCCCCATTCATCATTACACTGAGAGAAAAGAATCAAAATTTTAAATAAATAGTAGAGCGAAAAAGTCTCATTATGAACTCATGATCAAAATAATTATAGACTGATAGAACGTTTCTATTTCTAAGGGCCGTGAATTACAGTGGAACTGACTATGGTTTATTCATGGCAGAGAAATGATTAGAGAAATCAACTGGTAACCGTAGATAGGATCTTTTCAAGTCGTGGTATTATTCAATTTGTCATCCTAGATGCAACACGATTCTTAAGTAACAGGAATTTTCCTTTTCTTTTGTATAATCGTCGAGAACATGTTTCGCTAAGGAATTTCTAGTGCTGAATTAAATAAAAACTTAATTGAGATAATTTAATCATCACGAAGATGATGCTTTTAAATCGTAGATGTATTGTTGAATACTATTGTTAAATTATCAAAAAATCCCGTTTCAATGTTTTTAAGGCAGTGACAAATATAAAAAAATCCCAAAAAACGCGAAAAACCTTAAAAAAAATATAAAAAAATACTTTTTACTAAGAAAATAATGATGCTTGTTGGACCGCTACATATTTTTGGGACTTTTATATAAAGCTCTTTCAATGCTATACATTAATTAAATAGTCTATTTTGTAATTGCGAAATATTAAATAGTAAAATTAAGTATCTAATGTACTAAAATGAAACAGAACCGTGGAAATTGTACATTGCGGGAAAACGTAAATTCCGGGCACGTAAGAACGAAATTCCACTGGACAATAAAATAATAATGATTAAATACAACTATAAAAATATATTTAGATAGTTATTCATACATAGTATTATTTTTATTCTTGAAAATTCATCACGAAAATATTTAAAATCAACTGTTTTTCATTATCACCAACTATCCAACATTTTTTATGTTGCAAAAATTTAATAACACGCTGAAAATTGTTGCCGGCAAAACCGTATCGCCATTGCGCTCGTCGTAATATAATTAAAATTTTAATAGCGCAATTTCGATAGTCATACTATGAAGTATTTTTATATTTATTTAATTTCTGAAAAAGTACAGTGTGTAAACATTTCCCGGTTGGATATGGGCTCTAAAAGCCATTTCACTGAATGCAAAGAGCGTCTCATTGCATCAGATGAAAGTGGTACTCTCTCCTCCTCAGTCTTCCTATAGAATTCACAATTTAAATGCATTAAGCCTCCGGTGGTATGCAATATAGCGTAGACGCCGTAAAGATGTGTAGACGGAAAAGAATGTACGTATACAATATAATATTTTAATATTAATAAAATCATATTCTATACATATCTCATACAATTTTTCAGGAGTTGTATTTTTTCGTCATTTTTTATATTAGTTGCACATCCTGAAAATATATGTTTTATTATTTTGCGTTAGATCAAATACGTGCAAATCGAGAGACGCGTGTATTTTATATTATTTTTTTACGTATGTTTGTGAAGAATATTTTTATGAATTTCTTGGTAGTGCTTTGTATTTTATTTTCATTCCAGAATTCAATAAAAGTGGATACATTGCCAATATTTTCCTTCAAAAGTAAATGTAAATAAAAATAAGGCGTGTAATTGGGTTACTAGCATAAAATGTAATTTTGCGGTCGGAAAATGTTTTAATATGCGAATTGGAATTTTTAGCTTACACGAAATATAATAATAGTATACGTAGAGTATGCATTTGCATTTTGAGCAGTTAAATTGCATAATAATTTCATTATATCTTTTTATTTTATTTATTTTATTTTAGAAAAACTTAATTTTTATCTATATATGTTAAAAAAAAACTCATTTCATCGCATCACCGTCAGGGAGTTTTCCAGCGGAGATTGATAACACACTTACGGGAAAATGTTTCTTTCGCTCCGTTACAAATTGAATACCATTGACCAGAAATGGAAGACGATCCCATATCTTTTGGATAATAAATTGTTTTAAACAGTAAAATGTAAATTGAGCTATTATTTGAATAATCAAGTAATTGACCGTTATTAATTTTAAAATTATATTAAAGTTATATTAGGTGAGACGTTTTAACAGGAATCAATGCAATTAATACAATTGATAGTTTATCTTTTTTTATTTGCATTCCTATTTCTCTTTCCTATTAGTTAACTGGGATTGGAAAAAATATCTGCATCACTTATACGTTGAAATTCCATTACATGAAACAAATTTTAACCATTTTTCAAAAGATTTCTTAACCAGCATATTCAAAACCTTGTTTGTAAATTTGGCATTGGCTAAATTATATATTTTTTTATGACCTATTCAATACCTTTTTTTAATTCTTCCTGACCCTGAGACAGCTGACCAACCCCTCCCTTCAATTATATGCTACTAGGGGCTTCTAAAATGTAATCAGCATCATGCACCAAAAAGTCACCATCCGCCATTGCCCACCTAGCTGTACCAAAAATCAGGAAGATTTTTTATTTTTGTTCCTGTGTCTCGTAAAATGATCTTGATCATTTTAATTCATGAATAATTGAAAACAATTTAATTCATGTACAAATAAATCGTAAATTTCCTTTGTTGCTTTTTTTTTAAATCCATTTATAATAATTTTAACAAATAAAAATTAGAAAAAAATGGTAAATCATGAGAAAAATAAGGATTTTTTATATAACTGAAATTTTGCTCATTTAATAGATTATTATTGTAGAATTAGGTATGATACGACAAACTACGCCTTTATTCAAGTTTCGGTCGCTTTATTTTTAGTGCTGAGTTTATTATATATATATATATATATCGAAATCTTAATTAATACGCCCTTTATATTCCATTAAATACAGAGCTTTTGTGTAAAGGTCAGCTTTGGAAGTAGTTAATGATTTAGATATGTTCAGAAATGATAATAACACCAGCCTATCGACAAGTTTAAGAAAATATCTTGAGGTTGTGATAGCCGTGGAAAATTAGTATATTGTTATCTGGTGTTCCTATTTGAACTACGATTATTCAAATTATTTAGTAGTTAAATAATTAGATTGTTCTGATAGACCAAAATTGCATCTTTTGTTAAAAAAAAATGCACAATTTTGAATTTCATCAGTTGAATTCTGATTATTTAACTGCCTTAAATGAATGTTTGTATGAAATAAATTTGAAAGTAGATGAATAAGTTTCCAAAGTATTTTTAGAACACCAAGATAACTTAATACTAATATTTTCCGAGAACTAGTAAGGACGATTTCTGGCTTCAGAATCCATTTTCTTAAGCGCTAGTGACTATGAATATTTAATTGATTTAATTAGAATTTAAATGATTTCTGGGCGAGTTTGTCAGAAGACCCTAATTTTTAAAAACAAGCTATTATTGTTTTACTTCCGTTTCTACAATCTATTCTATACGAAGCGGGTTTTTCATACTATGCTGCAATGAAGTGAAAGAGCAGGAAGTAGCTCGAGGCCATACCAGATATTAGAATGCAACTTGGCAATATTGCTCCTAATATCAAGAAAATATGTAAGGGTTTTCGAAGTGTTCCATTGCAGAATAAGTTTGGGAAACCCTGTATTAGAAGATACATTTTTACCTTACTGGCATATTAGTAAATTGGAATTACAACTGTATCCATTACCAAGTTTTACTCCGCTGTCACCAGTTGAGAAACATTGTTATAGTCGTATGATGGATGATGCGAAATAAATTGCTACCGGACAAGCGAATGCATTGTCACGATGAAAACTACATACTCGACAGTTGTATGTTTTAGTATCTGTAGGATTAATTGTCGCCAATTAACACGCATGACTACCACGGTGCGAAAGGGTATGACCAGTTTGTTTGTTTGTTTGTTTTTTTTGCTGTTGTTTGGACTGACGTAGCCGCGCGGTGCTGTCTTCCAGCTTCAAGCACAACGCATCGTTCGTCTCCAGGCTGCCCACCATCCGGAGGCACAAGAGCACCTCGCTGCACTCGCCGGCGCTCCACGGCAAGGGGGCGCAGCGAGGGCCTCGCCCCTGCCACGACATGAACGCCAGCGCCGAAAACCTAGGTAAAGAATCAGCATTTATCTATTGTGTTGTATATTGAGATGAGACAAATATGAAAACAATTTCAAATGTATCAGTCCTGATTTTTTTTATAAATCATCCCTTTGATTTGCACGGTGGACTTGACCGCAACTCAATCCTCATTTTTTTGTTCAAAATAATATGGCATACAACCCTCTCCTTAAATATTATCTAAACACATTTCATTCATTGTCAAAAATTTAATAATACCAAAAGAAGATAAGATCGGGGTTTGTCAATAACTCCTGAAAAAAATGCTCAGATGCAAGACGAATGTAACCCTTATGGAGAAGATACAAAACTTTAATTGGGGCATACAAAAAATAAGAAAAAAAATAAGAGTTTAATGAATTAACATGTATTATATTACAATGTTTTCCCTCCTGGGGACTCTCGGCGCTCTCAATCTTCCATCGCAAGTTTGTGATTTTAATAACAGCATACACCAATCCCTCGATTTACGCGGTTTCACTTTTACGCGGTCAGAAAAAACAATTCTGTGGCAAGTGTCACTCAAATGCATATATTGCATCAGATTACTCCCACTTCAACGACCAGACGTCTGTAACCCCCTCCATTGCGCGTGCAGTACGTCAAATATTGTTGTAAGTTTTGCATCTCTTGCAAAAACTTATAAACTAAATGAATCTACTGTTAGAAGAAGTGTCACCTCCGGATCCCTGATCAGTTCTAAATATACCTCATACGTTAGAGATGTTATAAAATTTAAAAAAGTCGATTTAGGTAAATCTATTTCCTTAATAAAATTGTATTTTTTTTTATGCCTCGTTTTACGCGGCTTTCTAAACCTATCCCTCTTATTTTATGAACTCGAAGTCTCGATTTACGCGGATTTTTATTTTCTGGAATCCTATCTATCATTTTTGTATGAACTTGAAGTCTCGATTTACGCGTTTGTTTCTTTGGTACGTATCTACCGCGTAAATCGAGGGATTGGTGTATAGCTGAGAATCTAGAGATCAGACAGGTCAAAGCCTCTACTAAAAAGCATTTATCCACTATGCGGATTTTTTAAAATTCTATATGCCGTATAAATTCAATTTTCACATTTTTATTGCGTTGGTATACTTGTCTATGACGCATCTTGACATTTGGTAATCGTATTAAAATCTTAATTTATTGTTGGATGTCAAAAAAGTGTCATATTTTATGGTGATTTTCACCTAAAAATAACAAATTAGTCTCCGTATTCGCCGGAATTGACCCCTTGTGACTACTTAATATTTAAAAAACATGAAAGGATGACGTTTTACCAACATTGAGGAAATAAAGACAGATAATAATTACTGAATGAGCCGGAGATCATATCGAATATTATGGGCTTTTGTTGATCAAACCTCGAATGTACTTTGCATTAGAAAAATTGGAAGATGATCTCAGGATTTTGTTTAATTATTAAATTTAAGGCGGTGTAGACAGACGCGTAATTTAAGTATGTCCTCACGTAGTGCGCCTTGAGGCGCGTACTTTCATGTCATTTTAAACATTATCTATAGGGATATTTTAGATTTAATTTAACATATTTTATCTATCATACGTCAGCCTCATCTTAAGGCTATATTTAAATCCTTAAAGTAAGAATTATTGGTATTTCACAGCCTTGGAGATTTAAGTTAATAACTAATGAACAGATTGTTTTAATTTAAAAAGTAAGAATTTACACACTTAGATCGCTAGATCTATTTTTTATGAAGTAAGAACTATTTTTATTATTTTATTTACTGTAAATATAATTATTTGATCTTGTTCCTTAAAAAACTCACCTTTCAAATTTTATCAGGACGTTTTAGAACAATTTATCTTATCTTCGATACATACGAAAATATGTAAATTACACTAATACTACATTCTTTGAAGTTATTAAAAAAGGGAATAAAATAAATCAAATATAAGCTTTGTTTATTTATTATAATTGATCATAGATTATTAACCACTTCATGCGCGTTGATGCGTATACGCGTCATGCAGAAGCGTTCCAATTTCCGCGTTCACGCGTATTCGTGTGAAGCCAGATGCGCGTTAAATAAATTACAGTTATATTATTGTATCTCTTCGTCAATTATGAAAAGATCACTCTCTTGATTATTTTATTCCAATTGCATTCTTACTTTGCCTGATAATAGATTTTCAATGCATTTTACGACTTTACATGCAATACGATTTTTTTGCGTAAAAGTGCAAAAAATTAACCGAAAAGGGTTAAAAAAAATACATTTTTTTGGAATGTTTTGAAAATAATTCGCGCATGAAGTGGTTAATACAGTCAACCCTCCTATAACGCTTATGCGCGACAGTCCCTTTTATAGTGCTCTCTTCTAGATCGCCGTTTTCTATAAAACGCGTGAAATATGTCATTTAAAACATTGATTTTGTTCGATTTACAAAATGATATTCATTTTTTTTATTGGTGCCTAGTCTTCTATGGCGTGGTTCTTATCTCAGCGTTATAGAAGGGTTGGCAGTATATTTTACATGTAAAATATAGTGTTAGAAATTATGTGCCGTGCAAATCAAGGGATGGTTATCTGAAATCAGCTGCAAATTAATTAATATATAAATATTTCGAATTGGTAATATCGAAGTAAAAATAGAGTTGAATTAAACGTAGTTGTATTTAATGAAAATTAATAAACTGATATTTTTTCAGATCATATTTTTAATTATATCTATTGTCATTATAATAATTAGAGATCGTTGATAATTAAAAGATCTCTAATTATAGTGATGACATTTGCACTACTTATCTCATATTACTATACAATATATATTTACATGAAACATATGAACGTAGATCAAATAACATAGATTTTTCTCCATTGCGTCCCCAATTCGATTTGATTTGGAATCCTGCGTAATTCCATCACGACGGTCAGTACATAATAAAAATCGGTACAATTTTGACCTGGATATTATTCGACCTTTCCAGTGACCCCAGCCAAAATAAGTTTTCGACAAAAGCCTTCAGGAAAAAAAATCGTGGATAAAACGAGTCGATGTCCATTCACGATGAATAACAACGCATTACAACTATTGGAAAAATCCTTCCTGCTCTTTTTTCCAGTTAATAGCGTTGTTTACCACTGGTATCAGATAAATTACTGTCACCTTAAATATTGATGGAAATACATTGCGAAACGTCCTTTGTATTATGATGATGAAAAAATTGAACAGCGCGCACTGCGTGATTCGAATTTTATTTTACGATTATTTTAATTAAAATTTAATTAAAAAATGCAATATCGCCGCCATGATGTTTTAGCATATTAGATGTTTTTGTTTAGCCTAAACCGTTTAATTCAAATTTGCAATAATCAGCATGTTTGCTCATCTGATGCAAGTATGATACCATGTAAATATGAATATTATTACTAATTGCATTATGATGAAATCAATAGTAATATTTATAACAATTTTAGAATATTTTTACATATACTAACATGATTTATTTGTTTTTATAATTAGTTGACTTACACATTTTTAACACCAGCTTTGATAATTTGTTTATTTTTACATTAATGCCGGGGTGCAAAACAATTGATACTACGGCTCCGGTGTAATAATTACATGATACTGAATTGGTAGTTAGAGTTTTTTGATGCACCTGAAATATTTATAACATATATATTATATGAATGAGGTTTGGCTTCAAATAAATATTTTAATAATAAGATCGCAGAACATTTTTCGATTATATATATATTTTTTTTGCAAATTAAACGATCCCGAAAAACTTTTCCGATGCTTCTTAATCAAGTCTGCGTTGTGTTTTCGGGCACTTCAAGACAAAAGGGTCAAAGCAGAGTTTTCAATTTCTGTCTGTTGACGCGTTCGCGTTTGATCCTTGGGGGCTTGCACTCGATCCTGAAAAGTTTTCCGCGTTAAATTTTCATGACGTCTGAGCTTGTTCGGGGCATGTCGACGAATTTTCCTGTTTTGATAAATTTTTACGACCGTATTCTGTATTTATAAGGATCAGAATAGCATTATACATTTAATATATTATTGTTTCATAAGGATTACATATTAAATCAATAGCGTTATTTTAATTATGCATGTTTTTATTAATATATTATAACATACTTATCCAAAAAAATAAATAATATAACAAAAAAATTCGTTCAATATTAAATTAAACATATCTGTTCTGAAAATTCATATTTTTTCGGTTGAATAGCGACTAGGGATTCTGAAAATCCGTACATTTTCAATACTCAGAACAACATGGGTCGTAGCTCTAGGGAGTACCTCTTTTTTTTCAACACGGTTAAAATGAGTGCAATAATTTATTTATTTAAAATAATGTATTGTACATACCCGTATAAAATCAATTTCAAGGTAATTTTTTTTATTAGATTTATTTAAATAAATAGCTTCAGCTAATGCCTACGAATTTAAGATACTATTTAGATAATTAATTTTTAGATTAAGGGTAGTAAACCTTTTTATACCTACCAGCCACTTTTGTAACTTTGTTCGCAGTAAAATTACCGCTAACTGGTTCCACCTTTACTTCAAAATACTATAATTTTTTAATGGAGGTTTAAAGCTTACATATAACTATAAAAAATATCTTCAAATACTGATTTATTTACATATGGCGGACTTAATGGCCGGTAGAAGAATTAATTTTACGATACATTGGAAGCCGAGAATTTAAATAATGAGAAGTAGCTTCAGCAACAGACAAAATCTCTATTATAACGAAAGCTTAAATAGGGAACAGGTTAAATATCCCCGCCTTAGAATGAACAAGAGTATTGAGCTTTTTCTTAGGAAACTTTAATACATTCTTAGGTATTTAAATTATTTTACATTTTTCTAAATTATATGGGTGCTAAATAACCTTAAAAATATATCGTCGGGTATAAGAAAATCCTTAAGAAATTCTTGAGACATATTTGCATTGGAGAGTTTTCGTATTATTCGAGCTTATACTCGAAGGGGATTTTTTGAAAATCCATTTATGTATTTTGTGAAGTATTATTTATGAAGCTTATCCGTATTTTGATGTAAGCTATCTAGAGCAGTGGTTCTTAACCTTGTTGGAGGTACTGAACCCCACCAGTTTCAATGCGCGTTCACCGAACCCTTATATCATACGTCGTATCATTTTTCATAATATCGTACAATAAGTCGGGTGTGTGTTTTGACCTCCGCCGAACCCGGGAGACTGACTCACCGAACCCCTGGGGTTCGATCGAACCCAGGTTAAGAACCACTGATCATTCGTATCCTTTCCATGTTGTTCTTGTAAACAAGAACAATTCTTGGACTCTTAAATTAGTCCATTTGCGGGTCTTTCTATAAAACTACGTTTTTTTTTAATGATATTCTGCAAAAAGCGATACTACGGTACTTGAATGATGTGTCTGAAGTATTAATTTTAACAACTTTTAGCGGTGTCCAAAAGCTTTGACCCATTCTAAGGAAAATTTAGTAGTTTTGGTTGATAAGTTTTTGCTGTTTGGTTTTTATGATTTATCAATGTCGTTTCCTATTTCAATCTCTTTATTCTTTGATCTGAAGAACTATCCCCAATGTTTAGATTCATGCTATCCGGTTAACCTTTAATTTTAACAGGATATGTTATTTTTAGATTATTTTTAAACGACGAAATGCGAGGTTTTTGTAAAAAAGGGATCTATTTTTAATTACGGATGTCTTAGTAATGCGGAATTAATTTATTGTTGAGAAAATTTAACCTTTAAACTCATATTGTTTTATTCAAAATCATATTATATATTAATATATATTAGCTAAAGCGGAAAGAAATGTCATTTTTTTAATTCCGATAAAAGGATTATTAAAAAAAACTGAACAATATTTTGTTTTTTGCGTTTTTTTTATAAAAGCCATTTTTTTTATTTCGAAGCGAATGTTCCATCGACTTAGAAAGGTAACAAGGCATTGTAGATGCTGCAGAACTTCTAAATCTAACTCACTTTTTTGTCCTCATTTAATCTTATTAATTGGATAGACAACATCTTTGTTGTGTCAACTATCTAACTAGGTTTTAGTAATTTATATTATAGTATTCCCATAACATTCCAGCGAATTCAAAAGAAAGACCTTTTTGAGTCGACGATGACCCAGGGGTATCTGATATGGTAAAAATCACTGGTTTTTTTTTGGGTTTAGTAAAAAAGCCCCTTTTCTTATTACCAGTAACAATCCTTCTAATAAAAGGATCGGTTATCAGAATATCTAAACCAGTTCTAAGACTGCCAATTAAAATTCAATTCGAAGGTTAATAGTATTAAGTTTAAATTGTCATCAAGTATTTTGTGAGGTCTCTCTTATTATACTTCTCGATTATTGATATTTGCGATTGTGATGTTAAAAATATTTAACATTCTTTGAAAAATCAGCCCCCAGCAGGGCTATATGCCGAGGGCCCCGATGGCTAGACCCCTGAATCCATCGATCATACTCTGCGAAACAGTCAGTGCATATGGTTCAAAATATGATCGTTAGGGTAACCATCTGAAAAACATGTCTTATATCAGGTGTGAGCAACCCGCGGCCCGCGGACCGCATGCCGGCTGCCACACTTTCTCGTGCGGCCCTTCAAAGATTTTAGAATCCCGCAGTCTCATTGTACCCTAGACATAATCATAATCTTTTTACACATACAGTGAAACCCCGTTTTTACGTTACCGATAAAAAAACCTAATTGGAGGTAAAACGTAGATTACGTTTAGAAAACAATATTGAAAAAAAAAATATTTAGATAATCACAGAAAATAGTTTGGTACATATTTTTGTGCGTTTTACAGCTCTTTAATCGATTTTATAAATCGTCTAGTAGATTTTTAATGAAAAAATAATGTTTTCGGTAAAATAGCTTTTAAGGCCCCCAATAAGCTCATAGCTTACCTCATTGACATTTTTGAAGCACCGAGGTTTTTGTGCTTTCCAATTACCAACGGGGAAAATTTCTCACTACCGTCTGATTTTGTAATCAAAGGAACAGTTTGTCTGTTTTCACATTTTTTTCCCTCCATGACAAGTTTTACTCTTAAAGACGAATGTCTTCGAGGCAAGAACATTGAAGAACAGTCCTGTTTCATCAGTATTCAAAATATCTCTTGGAGCATAGTCTGCAATTACAATAGGAACGTCCGTCTGCTTCCAATCTTCAGCGATGTCCAAAACAACACTTTAAGATTCTGCACACTGATCTATACATCAGAGTGCCTCTTCTTTGAACGATCTATCTAGCCATTTGATGCAGTAAATACTTCGACATTTAATCTAGACGCAATCTGCAGGGCCTCATCTCGATTTAATGGACCGTTCTGTTTCCTAATGTTAATTTCTAACATTTAAAAAACGTCGCGCATTTATTTAAATATGTTTAAAAATTGAATCGAGTTTTAAATATTTCATACGTGAAATGCGGGAAATAAAAACGTAAATAGCGGAAATTGTGAAATACATGTAAAAACAGGGTTTCATTATATATCGTTTTTTTAATAGCATTTCTATGATTGTTTCATTTTTGTATTTTTACCCGTACGACATTTTTAGATTTGTAGCTGGCCCGTTATAAAAAAAGGTTGCCCACCCCTGCATTTTGTACCCAGGATAAAGCTGTGTCAGACCGGTCCGACACAGTTCCATCCCTTGTCTTTTTCAATCAATGCAACGAAAACAGTTTTTTTTTATTGATACGCATGATGTTAAAAATAATGCTTCTTTTTTTTAAGAAGGGGAGAAGGAAAATGGCTTTTATAACCTCCGAAGTCAGTAAAGCGAACAAGTAACGCAGCAACAAATTGCACTGCTGACCAGATCTATGTGTCCGATAGGATAGTCAGAATTGACAAGAAGAATCAGCTACAGTTAAGTTACTGGCTCTGATATCGCGAAAGAAGAGATAGGTAGTCCGCCCTTTGGGGGAGGAATCCCACCTCTCTGCCCTGATCAAGAGCCGATTCGCGGATGCGTGATTTTAAAGTTGCCACAGATTCGCCCTCGATTGGGCAAATTGTAGTGGCGCCGACGACAACAGGACTGTTTTTTTTAAAGGAAAAACTGACGGCCCTCAGCTGGATTTCAAGGTCGAGCGGGAGGACGCCAGTAATAATTAACAGTGAAGCCGTCGAAGAAGTGCGATAAGCGCGATGACGTTATTCATTTGTCTTTAATTTAGGGAAAACTGCTTTAATATTTGAATAATATCCTTAGGCGTGCGCCTTATACTACTCAAGATAAGTTCGCCTCGGCTATGGGTTAATAAAAAATGACATTTCTTTCCGCTTCATCTAATATTTGACTATCCTTGACAATACTGTAATTACGCATTTTTAAATAGAATAAGCTATCAAAACGGAACGCTATCGTCGGTAGATAAGTGCGAACCGGAACGGCGTGCAGTGCGTTCCGGTTCAATCCAATGAGGTATCGTTTAATTTGCATCCACTCGTGTTAATATGTAAATATATGTTCTGCGATTTTGCGCTTTGGAAATGCTTTGGGATCAACTATCACGCAGAACGTTACGGAATGACAACTACGACTATTGTTACCTACGATTGTATACTTCTATACTACTTTTTTCCATTCTTTTCGAATTCTTTCTTACGTATTATATATATATATATAGTTTTTATACACGGCGGAGGGACATCGCACGCCCAACTTCCCCCGTTGTCTCTCATACTTCCGGTCCCACGACCCCCAACGATCGGCTCCCTCCGCCGGCAGTTACTCTGCTTTTACTAGAATTTTGGTTTATGTTTGGATTGAATCTTGGGCGTTGGCTTGTCGGCTTGCTTGGCACGCGCGCGTTTTGCACGTGGGTCCCTGGGTCCTCAGCGGCCGGGGCTCCTCCGCGCGCGCTCAACGCCAGCCATAGCGAGGACTCCGTGGCGGAGACCGCGCTCTGTAAGAAAAACTCAGACGGTAAGCAATCCTTCAGTAGCAGATGTCCTCGTCTACCAAGCACGCTGCTCCCACCACCCCCCCCCCTCTTCTCTATCTTCAACATATTTTATTATTTAATTTATTTCTCATCCTCACAAAACCAAAAAATATACAATTTTCATCTATTTTTACTTCTATTTGATTTAATCCTACTTTCAGTAAATGTTTCAGTGGTGTGCGTAGATGTTGTTCTATCAATGCTGTACGTATTTTTAATTTATTTTTGGTCGATGTGTTGATTTTGTTTTCGATCGTGGTTTGTATGAAACCGTACGGGCGTTGCATTGCTGCATCGCAGTGACGTCTCTCCGACACGCTGCAGCGATTTGTCCGCGTCGGCAATGCAAACGAAACTTTGCAGACGTTCTCGGGGCTGTCGTGCAAAACGAACCGCAACGATAAATCCGGCGATAAATCTCGCCGTGTACAGTTTCATACGATGCATACGATGCGTAGTGTTACATTTTTGAGATTATTAATTATATATAAAAACGAAGAATCAGAGATTTTTTTGCGCCAACCAATTATCGAGCCAATTCAATGCGTCGTTAATGATATTTAAATGAACACAAGCTACGTTCAATAAAAACATCTTTGGGCATTCATCTCCTCAAATTACCTCAGCGGTACAATGGAATATTTTCATTTATTATTCTCGTTATTATGTCTTCGGCATAACAATGGAAGCCCACTGGAAATAATTATACGCTACGTATATATTCGCTGATTTCCGGGGGCTGCGGGAATCGGTTTCGTATTAAAATCTTTGATTATGTATTTTTATATATATAGATGTTTTATGTTTCAATGTTAGATTTTTGGTCGTAAAAATATTTTTAAATTATTATTATATATTCAATGTGTTTTGTTATAATTAATCAAAAAAATATTCAGTACATATGTAGCATGTTTTCTTATATTTATATCATCATAAATCTTCTCTCTCTCTCTATATATATATATAGTATGAAAGTATAGATTGTGATTTTTGAATTATGCTACATACGTCTTTTGTAATATTTCCTGTTCGACTTTATTGCGCATTATTGAACACGAAAATGCTCTTGGCTTAGCTACGTATATTCTTGCGGTTCAAGTGTTGCATTGTAGAACTTGTAATTTATATATTAAATAATGATAATATTTTCGTTTTGTTTTAACGGATCGTATTAAATCATCTGGAAATTATTTTAATTATATTGTACGTTTTAGCACAGGTTCATTATTTAACCATTGTATCACGGCGGCTCGAAAACAACCGCGTCGTCCAAAGGGGGTCTCTCAGAGACCCCCAAACATTTGGAGGTATTCTTCATCAATATCCTAACATTTTTTTAAAAAAAAGTCTTTTTGGTTTATTCTAAGAATAAATATAGTAATTTTGTTTGAGCACTCGCTGCGATCAATCGCACGATTCACTCGCAATCGGCACATCGTACCGGATACGAGCGAGAAAAAACATCGCGCCCGTGGCAACGTAGGCGAATACTGTTGGTTTTTATTGTTGAAAATCGTATAGATCATAAAACTAGTAATATTGAGGCTATTAATGCGAAAATAATTACTTTAATTAATAAAATGAAACCATTAAAAAATACTGGCATTTAGTGATGATTTTTTAATTATCAATATTATTGCTTAATTAATAATTTAATAATGTATTGGTTAATAGCATAGTATTGCCGTATTAATTGTTTGTAACTTCTGCTGGTGCCATATACAGTCAACTCTCCTATAGCGCTGTCTGCCATAGAGTGGCGTGTCAGCAGTCCCTAGTAAAGTGCTTCCTTCTAGAGCGCCGTTTTCTACAAAACGTTAAATTATTAAGGGAAAATCACATGTATGTCCATGTACTTTGGTTGACAGTATACATATAAAACGTGCGCGTAAATAAACAAAAATATGTCAATGCTAGAATTCACTTATTTTTAATGTTCAATTTATAAAATCCAATAAAAAAAAACGTAACCTTAATTTTTGTATGGGTGCCTAGTCTTCTATAGCGCTGTGCCTATGTTGGCGCTATAGGAAGTTTGACTTGGTTTCAATATTATTATGTATGCCTGTGTATATCTATAAAGATGTGTGTGTGTGGTCGCTCGCTACTTGTCACTCGTGATTCGTTATAAGCAGATAACGCCTTAGAGAAGAGGACAAACGAATACCGAGAAAAACCCGCTCCTACGTGCCTGGACACAGTCGAGAGGGTAAAATCCGATACCAACACGGTAGAAGATGTACGTCCAATGCCAGCAATGGCCAAGAGAGGGAAACTCTTTACAAAAAACCGCATACCAAGACGGCTCGGGTCCCCGCGGTATGGACACGAAAGGGGAGCCCTCACGTCACGTGTGAGACTCAGGTTCCTTTGGCCCCGACTACAATGCGAGAGCTTGGTAAGGTCCATGCCCTCAGCGAGTGAGTGCCTTGTGACTGGCAAATGATGATGACACAGTCTATATAATTAATATGTGTACACCCAGTCATGATGATGGGGGGTATATTGGGAATCCCCAAGTTTTTGAATTTACTCGAATTACTCTTTTAATATAAATCCTACGTGTCAAAAACATTTTGTATTTGTCTAAAAACGTCTAAAGAATAAATATTATAAATAGTCATTGTCCTTTATTGTCTGCAATTGTGAGAAACAAAATAAAAACAACAATATTCGCTGCTGTTGCCACGCGTGCGATGTTTTTTTCTCGTTCGCATCCGGTGCAATGTGCCGAGTGCGAATGAAACGTGTGCATGTCATTTACGCATCATATTGATTTGTAGAAAATTACAAAATATCGACAAAACTATAATACATATCATGAATAACTATTTTTATTCTTAGAATAATCCATTTTTTAGCATTTTAAGTTAAAATATTGATTAAGAATAGATCAATATCTTGACTTCAAATTCTTGAGGTACCCTCTTCGGATGGCACGGTTGTTTTCGAGCCGCCATGATGGATACGTTAAAGGCCGGCCATCTAAAGAAGTAAAAAAATATTGTAGTATTATTATTAAAAATTGTGGTAGAGGGAATAATATTTAATCATTCTTTCTCTCTCCTCCTTGATAATCGAGGGATAGAAACAGGTAACTGTTTTCATAGAAAAAATGTTCTCTAAGCCAATTAGTCATAGATTAATTCTCAACGATATTATTGCGTCTTTTTAAATAATCCTCTATGAATCTGACTGACACAAATAATATTTTCAGATTTTCACTTATCATTATCACTTTTTATGAAATATAAATCAACTATAGATTTTTTGTATTTTTTGACGATTTGATCCTGTCATTATTCGTCGCCACGGGCCGCCCCTGCGCCCACTGGCCGCGCCCGTGACGTAACGGCCCCCCATTGGCCGATTCGGCGGAGGCGTAAATAATATCGAATATAAATCGATCCAGTGGCACGCGCGGGACTTGAATAATTAATTGATTCTAATCGTAGACCTTGTTTACCCGGTCGGCCAAATGAGCCAACAGTTCCATACGCTCGGCCCCGTAACTTGTTTGTTTTATGTAATTTCACAAACGGTCCAAGTTAAACAAATGGATCGTAAATAATACGCGCGCGCTTATCCACATTATGGAGAATATAAATTTTGGAAAATATATAACGATACGTGTTGCGGAATATTTTGTCAGGCCAAATTGATTTGCGATCCTCCCGTGTGCCGCAAATCATTCGGACAAAGGTGAAAAGAGATTTTACCGAATCCACCCAATTTACGTATACACCAATACTTATATGGAGAGCCGTATTTATAGCTTAGCTTGGATAGGTCAGTGTTTCTTGATAATTATATATTTTATATAACAGAAATTTATAACATGGAAACTTGAAATTGAGTGTTTACGAAATCCCTAATTCTGTTTTTACACGGTTTTTAAAAAGTATGCGGATTTAATTTTAGATACCAGAAAACCATTTTCTTTTTATAAAAAGATCGACATATAACACAAAAGCAATTTTTGCATCGTAAAGAGAAAACGTTATTTTTGGCGGAACGAAAACCTTGGCTGAACCGAAAAAATATCCGTTTATTTCTGCTCGCTACATAAAAAAATAATAATCATTCCCATAATTTTAAAATGTGCCGGAACGAAAACCGAACCGAAAAAAAATAACGGTTCAAAGCCCTAATAAATAGTCTTCCCATTAGTTTGTTATTAAATCATTTTCTGAAAAAACTATAAGGCATGATAAGAAAAGACATAAAATTGTGAGCAGAAAATGTTTAAACCACTTAAATTTATATTCAAGAGCTAAAGCTAAGAAGCAGTTGAATGCTTTCAATGTTTACATGAAAATGAATGTAAAAACAATCAATATAAACATTGATTATTGAAGAACTTAGTATAGCTATTGCTTAACCTCTTCAGATCTGACTTTATATTTTTCATCCAAAAAAAATTGTTTTGTAAATCCATATATTACAAAATTATAGGATAATGAAAATAAAAATGTATTTTTGGCACTGGCAACACCAAACGAAAGAATATGATGTGCACTGCGATGTATAAAAGTTCCCAAGAGTAAAATAAAATTTAAAACGGATTTAAACAAGAAAAGAAATATTGTACATTGTAATGTGCACTAGGTACGAGGAGGTTAATAATTAAAAATCTTATCAATAAAGTAAAAAAGCAATATTTATATGATTTAAATGATTTGTTCTAGAGAATTAAACCAAGAACTAAACTGTTCACCAGACTTGAGGTCCTTAACCCTTTATATGGCGAAGGCTCAAATTGGTTAATATATTAACCAATCCCTTTAAGGTCTATATTTCCATGAGCGCCCATAGAAATGTCAACATTATAACGTAATATTTTGTCGAGAACACTTTTTGGTTAATTTATTGTTATTGACAATACTTATTGTCAATAACAATAAATTTAAAAAAAATCCAAAATAATTAATTTGCCCTATAAAGGGTTAAATTATTAAGGCAGTTTATTTTATGAAGCATAACAAACGTATCCCATGATTTACGAGGTAGATATGTTCCATGAAGAATCACATGACGGCTCCTATAGTGCTTCTAATAAATCAGCGTGCTCTACAAAATGCTTAAAATTACAAGAAATTATTTCATAAATATATAGTATATTGCAGAACGGAATAAAGGTCAATATGCCTATTATGTGCCTATTATTGGCATATTGTGCCTATTATGTGCCTATTATTGCCTATTATGTGCCTATTATTAGTGCCATATGCCAATATGACAATAAAATATAACACAAGCGCGTGAATAAACTTAGCGCTATAGGAGGGTTTATTCCATTGACGCCCTAGCTTGCCATAAATGTTATCCAATAAGCATTGATTGTTGCGTATTTTTTTAAATCCATGAATGCTGAAACAATTAAAAAATCGTTGGACATATTTTTGCGACCATTGCTCTAAAACGTGTAAAAACAGAATTATATAATTTTTTTTTAAAAAAAATAATTTTGTAACTAAATCTGAAATTTTGGCTTGTCCGTATTTCGGGTTTGGTCGACTAGGGTTGGGCTGATTTAATTAGGAGGTACGGTCAGTCTGCGATGGTTGGTTGACAACCCTATTAAGAAACCCCATTAATTATTAATTCAATCCGATTGTGTGCATTAAAAATAGAGCATTTTTCTACATTTTTGTTTAAACAAACGTAATAATATTCGGCGAATCCAGATATAATTACTTAACGATTCGCACAAATTGGCTAATACCCATAATGCACTCGGACAAGATGTGCTTGCACCGGGGAAATCTTGCAGCCGACTCTATTTCAGGCTCGAGTAAACTTTTACCTGCATCGCGAAAATGCACTCGACCGTCCGGTCGTAATTTGCAGTGAGTTTCTCTACGTGCCGTTCGCTGCAAAATCTTCAATTGCAACATTGTCCGTGAATTTTTCATTGTATTCCATGCATATGCACATACCGATACTGATCAGAACCAGTTCGACGTCTCGCACGCCAGAGCTTCGAGGTGGTTCTGTGCATTGATCTGATGTGTGGTGTGATCGGAAGAGTGATGTGTTTGGGCTGTAGCTGGCCTGAGCGCCGTGGAGCTGGACGGGGCCTGGGGCGCCTGGGCGTCCGGGGGCTCCCACGGAGTCCCTGCTGGAGCCCCGACAGGCCTGGCCGGCACCGTGCAGAGGCTGGGGGGCGCCACCGCAGTGCCGCTAGCGTTGGTCGGCCTCCTGCATCACGACCAGCATGGATCGCTCTTCTTCTATCCCGAAAGTACGAACCGTAGACGGCACCCTGAGCACAGTCAACGATCCGACACACACAAGACATACAATATGTTATAATATCATATACCCAATGGCCGAAGAACGCCTCCATATACCACCAAGATCTCACTGGAACATAATTCGATATTTTATTAATCCTCAGCAATATTTTTCAACCATTAAATTCGTTGCTTTAATAAAATCAGATGTTTCAGTCATTTGAGGGTTAACAAATTATTGTATTAATATATATACAGTCAGCCCTTGACTTATGCGATTTCGCCTCATAATAAACGCGAAATAAATGCGAAATCTACAAAAGCAGTGAATATTCCATGCTCCACTTAAATTTATGAACAAAGAAAAGGTCTAAAACACAATTAACACTTAAACGATACTTTAAGTAGTTCGTTCATAAATATATATAAGGTAAAGTCAAAAGAAATGTCATTTTTTTTCTTGTTGCATGCTTTGCCGTCAGTTTACCTCGGGTTGCCCTCGGGTGAGACGTCAAGGTTGGTGTCATTTTAAAGCTCTGTTTTTTGTCTTACTTTTTCACATGTTCTTATATTGTTTTTTACCCATAGTGAAAATGTCTTAAAGGATTAAACGCAAAATAAGCTACCCAGAGCATTTGTGATACATATGGCGACATATTGAATAGTCTAAATGCCATAGAGGGTTCAAAAAATTCAAAAGTGATGACAGAGTTAAAATTAAACCAAATTCAGGACGACCTTTAAAAATCGACGATGACGCATTAAATTCTCTGGTAGAATCTGATCCTCGAAAAATAATAAAGGAATTATCGCTAGACACCGGCTGTCTCTGGTCGACGTTAAAAAACCATTTAAAAAAAACTTGGAAAAAAACATAGACAGGGAATTTGGGTACCACACGAGCTATCGCCGACGGCCTTGGAACAACGGGTAACCATTTGTTCATCACTATTGTCCAGGTATGAAACCGATCCATTTTTGAAAAGGATCGTTACTGGGGATGAGAAGTGGGTCCTCTACATCAACCTGAGAAGAAAAAAACAGTGGCTTTCTTCAAATCAAGTACTTGTTTCTACCCCTCGACCGTCATTAACCACTTCTGTGGTCAACCTCTTGGAAAAAAGTGAGTGGATTGTTCTCGAAAGATCAAATTACGACACGTGTCACTCAACGCGCGCGATGCGTTCTCTAGACTGGTGGGGGGAATGACCCGAGCTGGATTCGGGCAAACCACTATAAAAAAGTTTCGTGTACGATGTGCCCGAAACCAGTTCGGGCAAATCCACTGTGTCAGCAAAATACCTACCCGAATTGTATTCGGGCAAATTACACAAGGGGCTATCCTTGAAAATGGTCCTTGATTGTGTTTGGTGAGATTTTTTTGGCGTAACTCCCCACGAACTATGAAAACCTGGCCAAACTGTCACATCAGAGATATACTGTGCTAAATGTTAAAAAAGCGATCAGTGTTAGTCAACAACCAAATACACATATTGCAGCATGATAATGCAAGACCCTACGCAGGAAAAAATAAGGAAACTGGATTTGGAAGTGCTATAACATCCACCATATTCTCCTGATATTGCACCATTAGACTATCATCTTTTCAAATCTTTAGAACATTCGCTTCAGGATAAAAAATGTACTTCTGTGGAACAAGTATAACATCATTTGGACTCTTATTTTAATGAAAAACCAGTCGAATTTTACGAAAGTGGCATTGAAAAGCTACCTGATCTGTGGAGGGGGATTATAAATAATAGCGGAAATCATTTAATTGATTAATATCGTACAGCTTTTGTTAAAATATTTTTTTTCACCAAATAAAAAAAAATGACATTTCTTTTGACTTTACCTAATATATAGTATATATATGTATATAGATTCTGTGCAATATGTCTAATAAATATGCGCAATAAATAATATTTTTTTTGCTTTCCTCGACTAACGCGATTTTTCGACTTACGCGAAACTCTTCGGAACTAATTAATCGCGTAAGCCAAGGACTGACTGTATATATAAAATATATATATGCTAAATTTGACAAGGGTTAATAAATTATGAGTAGCGTTATTGGGTATATGATAGTATCTGAAAATAGATCACATTGTTTTATGAATTTAACATTAATATTCGATCGATATTATAGAAAGCTTTGTTTAATATATTTTGTTTACATGTAGATTAGATATGTATTCACATAGAGCTTTATATGTATGTATTCTAGATTTTGTTGCACTGATTAAATTTAAAAAACAAAAAAAACAGCTTTTTTTACATGATTTTAATTTTTCATTGTGATAAAATGTTATAAATATTAATTTCTGTATCATTGTGAGACGTTGAAAGCGTTTTTCGTTATTGTTTTCAATGTACAAAAGCTCTTAGTAATGAAATTCATTACGTTTTTTATTGTCCGATGTTAATTGGTGATTAAATTTTGAATATAAAAGCGATCGCGGTACCCGGTTGAATTGTTTGCCAGTGAGATCTTTCGGTGGCGTGTTGCGTGTCGCTTGTCGCCCCCGGTTAGGACACGCCATTACATACGCGACGCGTGAGACCTGATTGAAATACGAGCTAGCCCGCTCCAGCATCCGTCTGCCCGCTACCCCTTTGCTGCCTTTGTCAATAATTCAGCTCTTGTGTAGCGAAGAGCTCTTGAATTGTTTGCAAGACCTCCTGCATAAAACAGGAATGTTTGCGAACCGGCAAGTCCCCCGGAGCACACACACCCTCCCCCCCTTAGCTTTTTTGACAATGCCTTGAAATTTAATGATGATCCTCTATATGTATACTCGCACAGGACACGATTCATCCCGATTATTCTCAGTGAAAATCATTCTAAAAAAATATTAATATTTATTTATTTTGCTAATATTCTGACTCAATACTTTGATTTAAAAATATAAATATCATTGTATAATTACAATCAACCCTTCTGTAGCGCTTCTTGCTATAGATTGCATCCTTCTAGAGCGTAATTTTCAACAAAACGCTAAATTTTAACGTCATATTACATATTTCGTGACCATATGAATGGAAAAATGTCTTCTATGAGGCGGGTTTCTATAGTGTCGTCCCTATTTCGGCGCTATAGAAGAGTTGACTGTATTTATTTTTTTAATCGTCAATCATCTGTCCATTTTTTCAAATAATTTATTCAATATATAAAAATGTTTAATGAATTGATTATGTTATATTTACAAAATATAATTAAATAAACTTAACCCTAAATTTTGTATGGATGCCTAGTCTTTTATAAGGCGGTTCTCTACATTTGCGCTATAGAAGGGTTGATTGTATTTTCATGGGGATATATAGTGCAGTGGTTTTCAGATGCCTTCTGCCAATTTATTGACAATTTGCTATTTATGATATGGAGGTCGTCAGCCTCCACCCCATCCCTCCGTTGAACAGGTCACCCATCCGAGTACTATCTGCCCTCAGAAATGCTTAACTCGACTTTCAAGCTATGATAGGTTCTGACTGTATAAATAAATCCATTTTAAAATGCACTTATTATGATTGAAAAATAAATCTATCCTCTGATTTACACAGTCTTCGATTTGCACAATTTCGCTTTAACACGATTTCTGTTTAAATAATTAATTAACTTTAATTTTGAAATGATAATCATTTTTCAATAGTATATTTAGATGTACATTGATTTATTAATATCTGCTAACCGTGTTAATGGAGGTATAATAAAATAAAAATATTTTCACGTTTAAAATAATGAAAAAAATATTTTTTATAGCTTTCAATTAAAATCTGTATTCATTCAGTGTTATTGACAGATATTAAACGCATCCGTTTCACATTGGGCTATCAATAAATTATAATTTATCAGCGAAAATCGTCAAAGGTCATAAATTTTATTGGGAAAATTAATTCCGAGTTTTCTTTCATGAAATATTGTAATATTTTTATTACTGTGTTAGATCTACTGATTGATATAAATACTATTAATTTTATGAACCGTGTTATATCTAACCCGTGTAAAGAGAGAATCATTTGTATTTCATAGAAATTTTAACCCTTTCCACTGTCCAGTTTTAGTCGAATCTATGAGTTTTTTATTTATTAAAATATTAAACCCGTAATTAATAAAATGCTTTTTCTGAAAATGAATATGAAGTAGCTTTAGGGTTTTATCTGATATCCGATTCAAAGAAAAGCATTCTTTTTCTTAAATTTAATTTAATAAAAAACTTGATTCAAGTTATTTGCTTAAAAATCATTGGGGCCAATATGTCTGGCCCACGGAGTAGATAATGTTAATATTTTAAAGTAAAACACTCTCAAAGCTTATCGATTCTTATTTCTAATATTCTTAACCTCATTTTTATCCAATTTATTTATAAAAAATATCTTAAAAGTCTTTCTTATTCATTTTACCAATTTAAATCTTTTTATATACAGTGAAACCCCGTTTTTACGTTTTTTAAATATGTTTAACTTAGATTATCACGCAAATCGGTTTGGTACATATTTTTTTTGCTGGTTTACAGTTCTTTCGATCTTATAAATCGATAAAAAAAAGTATTTTTATTTCCTGGCAAAAAACATTTATTTATTTTTAGAAAAGAACTTCTATTTTTCATTGAAAAACTATTCCAAGTACGTTTTCTCTTCTCCAACATTATTTATTACCTCTTAATGTAAGCTCTAACGATTTGAAAATGTGGTAATCCGACGACGCGAGTTCCGATGAATAGGGTGGATGAGGTAAAAGATCCAGCTCCCTTATTTTTTCCTGTGTTATTTTTGCATCGTTTTTTTATGACCTCTTGTTTCATTCGCTCGAGTTGTTCACAACACAACGGTCTGACTGGGTTTAAGCCATGCATAGCGTATAATTCCAGAAAAATCCTACAACACACAAACAAGGACCTTCTTTATTCTTTAGTGATGGTCGGAACAGGTACTTCTCGGGAAGAAAGCCATTGTTTTTTTCGTACAGGATTATTGTATAGCACCCACTTCTCATTTCCAGTTAAAATTCTCCGCAAAAACGAATCGGCTTCATACCGCGACAAAAGAAACCCGCAGATGATACGCCGTTGATCGAGCGCTAACCCCGTCAATTCACAAGGAATCCAAATTCCTTGCCTGTACAATTTTCTTATGCGACTAAGATGATTCTAGACTGTAGACCAGTGGTTCTTAAACTTGTTAGAGGTACTGAACCCCACCAGTTTCATGAGTGTTCACAGAACCCTTATATCATACGTCGTATCATTTTTCATAATATCGTACAATAAGTCGAGTGTGTGTTTTGACCTCCGCCGAATCCGAGAGACTGACTCACCGAACCCCTGGGGTTCGATCGAACCCAGGTTAAGAACCACTGATCTAGACCATGAACAGCCAATCTTCAATGTTAATTCCTTTAATTGTTTTATGAGAATCTGAGTCCACCCATCCATTTTTAAACCTTTTAAACCAGAAATGACACATGTTTAGTTTCAGAATATCCCCTTAATATTGGTAATTTTTTTACTGCTTCGTTTGCCTTCATTCCTTGATCGAACAAAAATAGCATACAATGACGTAAGTGCGCTTCTTCTATTGTTGGTCTACATCTTTCTTCCTTTATAGAAAAAAATATATCTGAAGAATAAAATTTACAACTTTAACGTAATAATAAAACTTGCGTTTTTCTCGACACAAATTAACTGTGAATGAGCTCATCGAAGAGATTTTGATTACTTTTCGGTCCCCCTAATATAAGCACTTGTTTATATTAATATATAAATTTTATTCATAGTTTATTATCTAAATATTATTAGTTTCTGAATATTATGTGGAATTCAAATGATAGTTTTGTGGTTAATGGAAATGGACGGCTTGATTCAATTCCGACCTCGTAATTAGCATCGCCGCATTGATAATTGTTTATTGCGGTTGTATCGAATATTTTTCATGCTGGACCACGTATCAGCGTCAATGCAGCATCCAATGCATGTATTAATATAATATATGGCAACATAGAAACGGCGATATATATCGTTTTTCAGATGGCACGTAGAGGCCGTCCTTATTGTCGTCTGCCAGCCGCGTCCTCTCGACAATGCAGACGTGAAAAACTGCCAAGTGACACAAGCGCCTTTATATTTAAATATTTTAATTTCAGTCGATTCCTCTTATATATAATTTTTTTGCTCTATTCATTTATTTTTCTCTGAAGAATATTGCGCCCTTTCTCGGCATTATTGTCCATTTGCAATAGAGACACGTGAGGGGGAGGAAAAAAAAGTTTGTATTAGAACGAATGGGCCCGGCTCTTTGTTGTTTATTAGGGTCAGTTGTGTTGGAGGAGATACCTGCGAAAATGACACAGGGTACGAATTTCTTTTCAGCATTTTATTTTCACGGAAAAAATATAATTCTCTAAAAAACGATCATTGCCGTTGCAATTTTCTCTATGAGTCGGATCGATGCGAATATATACAGTGGCGCAAATTAATGTCCACCATTAGGGGATGATATTAGCATGATAAATGTCGGCTGCGAGTCGACTTTGTCACGGTTTTCAATGCAAAGTTGGCAGCTCGACAGATGTTTGTACACATTTACTTGAGCAAACAGGCCGCGACGAGCTCAACTCTGTCACGTCTGAATGGGTCGTCGTCGTCGGCGAGGTCGTCCGTTCATCTTTAAAAATAAAAAAAATGACGTATTTTAAACATTTGGACGACCAAAGAGATATCGCGCATTTTTATGAGGTGTTTAAAACGGGCAGAATCAAAATTAAACAATGAAGTGTATAAATCCATGCTTTAAATTAAATGAGATGTGTTTTACACTGTAAGAAAAAAGAATCGTATAAATATAGTTCTAATTTAAATAAAAAAAAATGATGCTTTACTTTGCGCAATTTTTCATTTTTTTCGGTGATTTTCTTCCAAATCATGGGGGTTTTAGGAACAAAACCCATGATTTATCATTTAGTCCGTAGCTACCATAAGGTAGGTGGGTGCAAGATATAGGGGCCGTAATGGGTTAAATAAATATACGATGAACCCTTTCTGATTGTTTGCTTCAAATTGTATAATATTTACTCTTTTTTTGCACGGTTTAAACCGTGTAAAAAATATCAAATTGATAATATATGTACAAAATATATTTATTTAAAATGAAGAATCGTGTTGGAACAAATGAAGCTTGTAAAAATATAGTATTCGTTCTTTTTATTGGACCGTGTTATTTTGAAACCGCGTAAAAAAGAGTTGATTGTAATATACATAACTATTCTAACGGACGTACGCTTCGGTATACGTCCTTTGTTCCACATTTTTGGGAATATTAAATAAAATAAATTTTAACATTGCTTTTTTAAAACAACTAACTTCACTGACACTACTTCAATTGCAGCTATTTTATGTCGCATGGGACACGACGTCAATTGAAGTATTTTCACAGGACAATTCTGCGTCTATAGTTGAATAATAGTCTTAAACTCAATTTTATAAATAAATATAGTTTTTAATCGATTTTATCGAATATTAGTGTCTCGCGTAAAATAATTGGGGGTGCTGTGGAATATTAAAAATTAAGAAAGTATATTTCGCTCATATTTTATTCAAAACATGAAAAATAAGGTGAGGTAAAAATATTAAATAATATTAGTGACAAGCGGCTCAATGAAGTTGTGAGTCAGTGTGACTGCACCGAGTCGCAGTGCGAAACGGCACTTAGCAGCGAACCCCTTTCCCCCCCCCCCGCACTCCGCTACCGGCCGCTCTGACAAGCTGACAGTGCTCTTGCACTGCATTGCGCGGAGTAACACTGACGCGTACGCACCGACTATAAATATATTTATTTTTTGTATACATAATATATAATCAATAGACACATATAAATTAATATATAAAAATATATTTTTCCTCAATTTGTTGGAGGTGCTGCAGCTCCGCATTGTATTTGGACGAGCCGCCCCCTCCGCGAAAGTGTAAAGGATCATCTTATTTGACATTAAAAATCTTCCTAAAGACCTATGCATCTGATTTTTACGAAGGGATGATTTTCATTAGGGTTTTAGCTATGCTATTTTTAGATTGAACTGAAGACTCATTGTTTTTTTTCGCGAAAAGCTATTTTTTAAGAGCTAGTTTTAATTTTTCGATCTACTCGAGGATTTTTTTAAATAGAAAACTCTTAAATTTTTTTTTTAACTATTTTTTTAAAAATATGTAAGCTGTCCATATCAGATGCATCTTTTCCTTGTCCCATCTCTTTCTTCAATCTTCAAAACTCTTCTGATACGGAGTTATCGTTATGGCGTTAAGCTGTTTCAGCGATTCTGTCTTTATATCTCATGAATGCTGACAAAGCGTTGTCTTTTTTTTATTATTTTAATAAATATAAAGAAGTCGTCGGAATTAATATTCATCGAATATAGCATCATAAAGATGTGGTTTTTAGTCCAATAATATTTCCACGGCTACCAATGTCAAAATATGTCATGGAAAAGCGTACGTAAACATACCACAAATTTAAAAAATAGGCATATTTTTAGAACACCCCCGTAGTTAATCAAATTTTTAGACAGTGATGGTGTAGATTTTTATAAAATTAATAAATGCTTTTTTGGTACCGTTAACAAATAATTTCAGCGCATTCCTCAGATATTGCGTGTTCGGCAAGATTTTCAAGTCGAGCTGACAAATGCACAATAGCGCATCCCGAGTCCTCGACTCTGCTGAGAACAACTCCGGCTGCCCTCCTCGAGGCACTCGACGGTACTCCTGAAACTCGACTGCCGTATCAGCGTCGCGATTCAAAAAAAAAAAATATTAAATAAAAATTTAAACATTGATAATTCATCATCATTTGTATGCATAAGTATGACGTTGGTAGTGAGCATATATCTGCATGCACTAGTTATTGACTGTTATCACATTTTGCATGTCGAATCGTGACTTAAAAATAATAAATGTATACATCATGCTTTATGTTTGTTGTAATTATTGTATGATACAATTAATAATAATTGAGAAAAGATGCAAATCAAACACATACTTGTAATTTTATTATTATATATATATATATACAATCATTTAAACACTGGACAAATTATTATATGTATAATCCAATGCTGATATAATTATTATGATATTGATTAACATTATTAAATTTTTGATATATGTCATCAGATGAAGAAGACGAGCCTCGATGTATAACTCTCACTAATCAACACAAGGGCGCCATACGATTTATTAGAAAGGTGAGATACTCGCATCATATATTATTCATATTATTAATATAATTTAATATTTCCAGGGCAAATAATTGCATTATTAATTAATTAAAACGTGTTTGACTGAATTTGCATTGGTATTTTTTTTTTAAACGGATCATCCCCTATATAAATATTCAGTAGACATTGCATAATGGCGATCGGGCGATAGGGCACGTTCGCCATATTTGCCCAGGTGATTGAATCGTTTCATGTTTACGGATCGCATTACAAGGGACACGTATCCCTCGTGCAACTCATGATTGTTGTTCGTGACACCACGTGCTGCATCCAGATGCAATGCCGTGTTATTCGATACCGTGTTGGAGATTAGCGTAGTGATATGTGGGGTATCGTAAACAAATTAATATACCCCCTGTTAATTAACCCATTTAGATCTAGCGTACAATTTATTTTAATTAAAATTAAATCACTGTTGTCTTATAGAATCTGTTTTGTATGATATCAATCGGAAGTTATTAAGATATTTCATTATGATTCGTATAACACTGGGAAATACCTCGTTTAGTGCGGTTAATGGGTTAGTAACGCTAAGTGTTTTATATAGCGCTAAATGGTGCAGTTTTACCAAGGAGTAGATATTATTTTTTAAATTGCAATGGTATCGCAGAATACAGTAAACCCCCCTATAACGTCCAGATAGGTTCAACGTTATAGGGAGGGACGTTATAGGGGGTAATTTTATTTTTTGGTTTAAAGAAGATCAGTGCATCAAACATTTTAATTTTTCTTTTTTTTACATTTTTAATTGTTTACCAACGCAATTGACTTGACTCGCGCGATGAGTGATATTCTTTCGTATTTTGGCTGACGTAATCTTCCCGCAACTTGCGGACTGAGCGTTTTAAAATATGAACGTTATAGGGGGGTTTGACGTTATAGGAAAAAACTGCCGCAAACGTTATAGAGAGGACGTTATAGGAATGTACGTAATAGGGGGGTTTACTGTACGTCCTTAATTTGTTCTAGCTCATTTAATTTATACCAAACAATATTTTCCGAAAAGAATAAAACATATTTTTAATCATAATTAAAAATTGTATTTCTTGAAGTCTTTCTGTTTTTAATCGAAATACTCCTTTACTTGGTTTACGACTTCAGTTATATTTCGAAACCGTGTTTTATTTTTTAAAGTGTGCTGCATGGACTTGAAAATAAAGTAATCGGAAGGAGAAAGGTCTGAAGAATATGAAGGGTTTGGCAGAAACCCTGGGTTTAACAGCTAAAGTTCTTCTTAGGTCACTCTTGCTTTATTAGGCATACATTATAGTGGTGCAGAATTATTCCCTATTCCATTTCTGACATTTTATTTTTATTTTCTCGTTTAATATTTCCAATTTTTGTCAGAAAATATAGGTTTTAATAATTCGTATTGAATTATTTCTCATACACCCCACCAAATGCAATAAACAACATTTAGGAGTGTTAATCCAGGCTTAAGGGTCAGAATGGAGTTTAATTCGGAGAAAAGTGTTGGCTTTTTTTGACTTATGTTATCGTAAACGATCCATTTCTCATCTCCAGTTACAATTTAGTGTAAAAAGAGTCGAATTCCTTGTTGCCCTTTTTTTATCTTCGAATATTATATGCGGTGCGGTGTCTTAGATCATCAGGTTTGACGTTTACTAAAAATAAAGTTTTTGACATCCAATCATTTGAAAAAATATCCTTGTTTATTGATGCAGGGGTTTCTTCTATCTTCTCCTTCTATAAGACTACTGAACGTTTTTTTTTAATCTTGTACTCCTCCCTATCAAGTTCCTGTGGTCTTGCACTAACTATTCCACATCAACATCCTAGAGAGATGATATCCTCTACTACACTATGTTTACAGCATTAAAATCGCTTTCAGTCACAGCTTCTACCACAAATTCCTTCAAGCAGAGCTCATTGTTCTGTACATAATTCTTTAACTAGAGATATACAATGAAAGATAGTAAATTGAACCACCGCAATCCTCTAAAGAAAACTATGATTTTAGAGAATTCTTTATGACACTGACCAGGGGGCATGTCAGAGAAAGAGATCCAATACCTTCCCATGTTGTTAAAAATATGTATGTAGGTAGATTGGCGCGTTGGAATTAATTAGTTTGATGCCATCTATCCTTTTTTAAATAAATAATTATAAAACAAATAAACCAACTGAAATAATATTAAAATTAACCAGTGTCGCGGTTTGACACTGGGGGGAATAAAACTGTGAGAGACTCATTCTCCTTGCATCTTTAGAATCTTTATAAGGATGAGTGGCACTTTGGATTTGCCATGCCATCCATTCATCGTTGTCAAATAAATAAATAAATAATATTATTTCCTTGACTCTTTCAGGGTAAATTCTGTGTTAGAGTTCCCTTAAAAGCACCTTTCGCATGTATATTCCATACAAAAGTCGTATACCAAACAAGGTTGTTTTCATCCAATCAGAACGTATATCATATTGGACTTATTCCAAAGCAGACGTATATCGATATATACGATATTATTATAAATACAAGTATATTTATATTCTAATTACACTTTTCAAACGATTGATATATAGTAAAACATATTTGAAGGGATTAGAGTTTTGTTTTTTTACATCAATTTATTCGATGCTATAAAATATATTTAAATGTTCCTTCTTGTACGTCTTCAACGCTTGGAAAATAGCTTTGAAGGCCCTCTCTATTCCTTACAACATCTCGTTGGATTGGATTGATAGATTCTACTTATTTTTTCAACACATAGTTTTACTGTCTGCTATACCCTCAGATTGTCATGACGTAAATTTGAGGAATAAGATAAGGAAATATAAATATGTATTTGGGATTGAAAATATGACAATGATATATCGTTTAGTATTTCATTTATTCAATACATAAAAAAATCAGATATACAACTGTATTTCTCAGAAAATAAGAGCCTTAAATATTTTTTGACCTTGCAGACGCTTTGAGGCCTATTTTTATTTAATTTAAAATTGTATTTTTTACATAAAGTCTTATTCATGTAATCGTAGATGCAGCTGTAGATGATTTTATCACATGATTTCTCAAATAATCACAAACATTAATAGCGAATTTATTCCAAAATCAAGAATCTGGAGATTTTTTCCTTTGTAATTTATTATTTTTAACGTATTCAGTGCGGTTAGTATTGGCTGAATTTCAGGCTACAAGACCTCATTGGCCCTCGCATAAAACAAGTGGCTTATTCTTTTTATAATAACTGGGGCTTATTTTGGGGTAGAGCTTATATGATATTATGCCTGGGATTATTTTCGTACGGACTTATTTTCGTAGAAATATGGTATATTCACTATATTATGCGAGCCCTAATTTCTGCAGAACGCTTCAACGTTGTTTAACCCTTTGGTTGTTGACTCTTATATTATGTTGAGTCATAAATAACTTCCGATTTTTTATTATGCAAAATTATATTAATCAATCTTCTTCCATCTTATTGGCAATTTATCGATTCTCTCCTTATAAAAATTTGTGGGTTTGGACTGAAAGAAAGTATCGAGGGTCTGATTGACTTGCTCATCGTTAATGAAAGTTTTTCTATTCAAAAAATTCTGTAAAGGACAGAAAATGTGGTAGTCCGTAGGAACAAGATCTGGAGAGTAGGGTGGATGTGGAAAACAGGACAGTTAAGCTTCAGATTTTGTTCTGGCGTTATCGTGTTACAGGATAGCAACTTTCCGATTGACGAGTGCAAGATGCTTTTCCAGTAGTTTTTCATGAACTCTTTGCAGCTGCTGAACGTATGTATCGACATCAGCTCGTGGTGGATTATTCCTCGATGATCCATACACACAATAAAGTTTTCTTGTCATGGATATTGGCTTTATGGTCCGGTAGGTTGATCCTTATCCAACCATTGTCTCTTGCAGATAATATTTTCATAGGTGATCCATTTTTCATCACCTGTCATTATCCTGTTCAAAAGGCTCGATTTTATGACGTGAGATGAGACTTGTGTCAATTAATATTTATATTAAATATAATATATAGTTTCAGATTATTTTGGCAATGTTTCAGAATTTTTTTAATAAAGGATAAATGAAAATCTGTTATATATATTCCGTTCGGTATACATTTCAAATATTTCATTTATGCTAATTCGCAGAAATTGCCAATTTCAAACACATCGTCTATTTGAATATTGTATAAATAAATTCAAATGTTTATCACAGATATTTGAAAGCATTAAAGTGAAATAAAATCGTATTTTATCAGATTTTACATTCATAATTCTGCAATCAATCACGTTTCGCACAATATTTCATGCGAAATTTTCTTTAAAAATCGCGTCTCCAATGCAAAATCAGTCAAAGTGTTTTACGATCAAATGTCATTCGTAACAAATATATTACAATACAATTTAAATACTGATATCGTCGATACTAAATCATACATAAAAATTACATCGCCGTTGTTTAAAAATGTATGTGGCAAGTCGTCATTGCGTCGATCGCGATCATCGATAGTATCGATGCCAACGATGGCTCGCCGCATACAGACTTTCAGCTTTATTAATTAGAAAAAGAATAATATCAAAATTGCGATTGTATGTACTTTTGATTTATTATTGTTTTGTTTTTTGTTTTAACCGTTGTCCAACAGATGAAGTATTTTGTTGCTCGGCGCAAGTTTAAGGAGGCGCTAAAGCCTTACGACGTCAAGGACGTCATCGAACAATACTCGGCCGGGCATGTAGATTTGCTGGGCAGAGTGAAAAATGTACAAACTAGGTACAGAGGCACACAAATAATACATTTCATATCCAAATGTAGTGGTGTCTGTGCTCCAATACCAGTGAACGATCATTTGTCTCCTCTTAAAAAATACATGTGCTCTACTTATCTCTGTTTATCTCTATATCTCTTTGTACTAATCTGTCTCTCCAATAATAGTCCTTTGTAACTAATTCATTTCTCCTCTGCTCTGTGTTTGGGCAAGGTGAAGGCATCGTCATAAGGCTGAAACAAAAAAAACTAATCATCAAAGTGAATCATCATTTTCATATTTACACGGAGAAAAAAAACGGTCGATGGTAATCTTTCTTATCGAGGCATATGAGGACCGAAACCCTCATCAAATCTCAGTAAATCTATACTAAAATATTCATGATACTTAACCCATATTTTATATAATCTTAAAAAGGCGAAAAAATAATTTATATAAAATCGTTGCATCCCTCGTTTTACACGGTATTTAATATGTATACATCAATTAATTATTACACGTGCTTCTAGCATGATCGCGGAATAGGAGAGAAAGTGATGCTGAAATTATGCCGTAGCTTATAAAAATGTTTTTCTTTTTTTTTATCTTCGATCAGTGGCGGATTTAGTACTTGAGAGGCCCCAGGCGCAATTCAATTTTGAACCCCCTCCTTCCAAAATATTTTCATTATTCTTACACCCTATAACGTCCATTCTACGCACACGTTTTTCCCAAATTTGCAATGTTATCATACATAATTAATGTACAAATGTTTATTATCGTTATAAAAAATCAGGGGCCCCCTGAAGTCGGAGGAACCCCATGCAGAAGTGTATGGCGAGGACCCCGATCGTTTTGCCTCAAGATATTAAGCGCCCGAATCCATGGGTCATGGTCTACGAAACATACCGTTTAGGGGTTAATTTAGACAATACTGCTAAATTATTAATTATTTTTGGTATTAAAAAAAAAAAATCGTTTTGAGATCCGAACTTTGAGGCCCTCTGAATTAATGAGGCCCCAGGCGTGCACCTTATGCGGCCACGGGATAATCCACCATTGTATAAAAGATTTTTGTAAAAATCATCGAAATAATTTAATTTTTCAATGAAAAGCTAATATTTTGGAAATTTGGGTTTGATTTTCATTAAATATTTTTTACCAAGATTCTATTTTATAAAATCTAGCAATATTCATAAACATTTTAATCAAAAATCTAGTGCGTATTAAAAAAAAGCTTAAAATTCATTTGATTTACGCAGGCTTCGAACCAGAACCGTTATTTTTGTAGCTGAACCGAAATAAAATATTGTTTTTTTTTCGTACGTTAATAATATTTATTTTAATATATTTTTAAATAGACAAACGAGGCTGAACTGAAAACCAAATAAACGTTTTTTTATCGGAAAAAAAACCGGAACCAAAATCTTATCGAAAAAAAATAAGATTCTGGATTTACGGCACACTCCTTATCTTTTAATCAATATAATTAAGTTTAATATAAATTTATCAAAAAAGATAATTATTTCTTAATCTTGGATGGCCTATACAAGTTTTCTTCAATTTTGCTGTTAACACATTGCCTACGGGCGTATTGCGGTCAAACTTGCGCTGGGGCGGGGCGCATCGCCGAAATATGGTGAAACGTCGTCTTTCACAAAAAAAATCATTACTCTTTTATTAATCAACATATTGAGCCGAAAATTAAATTACTTGAATTTCAACATTTGCTGGATAGTTCTTGTAAAAAAAATAATTTATATCCCACAGTAGGAGTCGTCAAACAATTTGGGAACGGGATGAATTGATTTTTTTTTTATAAAACATGGTTTAAAAATGGTCTTTCGAATGGTAAATTTTAAATATTTATATCGAATGTTTGTGCTTTTAAAATTTTAAGGTCATTAGCCCTTGGGTCGCTGGTACAGACCATAATTTGTATTATCCACAACATCTGTGTTTATTACTCCGATTATTGAGGAACGTCTTATATAAAAAAAAACAATTACTATATTACATCAGTAAGAATTTATTCATCAAAAATAAAACATTCTACCAATGAGAAAATATTTAAATAAAAACAATACATGAGTAATAAATAAATTCTTAAATGAAACATCAAATAAATCAATCAAATCTTAAATAAATAACACTCCTTCTTGTAAAGCAGCCATAAAATATTTCGAATAAATGGTTTTATATGCACTTGCTGCATTTGCCGGAATTCTCCTCAAGGTCTGAAGTATTTAACCAAAAAAATATTCAAAAAAGACTAACCGTTGTAAAAATTGCAGCCGATCAAACCGCGTAGTGTCGGCTAGCGTGTGTTATGCGCGCCCCGGACATACACAAATACGATAATGACGTGGAATCCACGTCCCCCGTAGGCAATGTGTTAATAGTATTCAGAGTTTTAAAACGTTTCTCTAAAAAAATTAGAAAAAATCATCCTGTCTTTTCTCATAAGAAGATATCCTTGATTTTTTGATATATTAAAGATATCTGCCAATCGTCTTTCGATTTCTTCCCACTTCACGTAAAATATAATTTTTCCTATCAAGATTTTTAATTTCTAGCCAATATCAATCACTTTAAAAAACAAATCACCAGATGAAATTAAGAACGAAAGTGGCTCAAATTTTATTATATATTGTTAAGAGAGGATGCCTTTAAAATAATGGTGCAATTTATTTGTGGAAAAAAAATAGAAGTTACCCGAAAACGATAGTAAAAATAAAGCGTGCGCTTCGAGTGGCCGCGGGTATCACGCGATCGAAAATAAATTGCTCGGCAGTCATAAGGAAGGTTAAAAAACATTTTTTTTCCACAAAGTTAAGGCACAACGCTATTTTTTATTCTGTCTTAAATGTTTTAACATCCAGATATAATTATTTCTATTCATTGCTTCTAATCTAATAATCTTTTCTTAGAGATTTTCATAAACATCTTATATTTTATTACCGTGTACATCGAGAGGTTGTTTAATTTTTTTTCAATATATCGATACCCGATACATCGATCGAATTAGCACAGTGACGATGCCTTCAGGATACTAAAAAAAAGGTTTTTTTTTTGTATCGCTCTTTACTATGCGCGGAATGAGCTGTTTTTTTAACCCTTTGCGATCGTTGTGAGCATGATGAGACTTTCACTAGTAATGCGCTATAGTAATCCTCATACATCCCTGCTAATATATAACACTTCATAACCAACACAAATATATAAATAAAAAACACACAAACACCCAATTGGAACTTATCGCTTTTGCATTTGAAAATACAGAACACCACATTAACGGAACGTTTGGCGAACCAAAAATTATTTTTTTCTTTGATAATTATACTATTGAATAGATGATACGCATGCGTAGATGCAACATACAGATGATATCTTAGCGAACTTAGGGACATGATGTATAGTAACGCCTACATATTCAGACCTGCATGAGAATATTAGGAAAATTTTTAAACACACAATCAATCACCAGAGCAAATAATATGATGGACACACATGCAAATATCACTTCATTATATCATATCACATAAAAATACGGATTTACTTATTATATAAAAAAATATGGTGAGAAGAAAATATGATTTACGATAACAGTAACAGTAGTTAGACGTTGCACTTTGGCATAACGTTGAGCTAACTTGCGATGGGTACCGAATTTCTAACAGAGGCGCCGTTTTTTTGGCGCCTTTCCTCCTATACATGAATGTTCTCTTGGCTTATATGTTTGTGTGTTGTTTTCTTTTTCTATATGTTCCGTGTAGCTCAAGTATTTTCTCGCACGCAAGAGATTTAGGGAAGCTCTGAAGCCTTACGACGTTAAAGATGTCATTGAGCAATACTCATCGGGACATGCAGATCTCCTAAATAGAACCAGAAATCTACAGTTCAGGTGAGTAAGAACGCGAACTATGGGTTGCAATCGGGAATAGAAATCCTGGATCCGCTGAAAAAAAAAATATTGTTTTGAATGATGTGATCAATGCCTGAACAATGTCTTCGGCGTTGCGACACCAATGCCATTGATTGCATCAGAGCATATACAGATAGCGTTACGTATACCGATAATAGATAGATAGAATACATAGAAAATAGCTTTCGCAGTCGGAAAGTGAACGGATTCATCTTAAAATAATTAGCACGTGTGTTGTTGTTTTTTATATATAAAATCTGCTTACATATATTTTATTAAACAATAAGGCAAATTAGAATGATATAGGCGGGGTTTTTAGATTGTTTACAATAAGACAATATAATAATAGAAGACATCATCATTGAGATTAAATCACGAGATTCCACATATGCTTACGTTGGTTATCACCGTCGATGTAAAGTGAGAGCGCTTGTGCCACCCATACACGTACCAATTCATCGAGCACACTAATATTGTTCATTAATATAAGTATCTGTATATATATATATAACGCTTCTAGGTGGCTTCTTAGATGAATCTATGGGACACGCTGAATAATAATTATGTCACATTTAGAATTATTTGCACACATCTTCAAACTGTACTCGCTTGGGGTCTATGCTTAATAGATAGATGGTTCTTAATTGGGATTTATCTTTATATATATATTTGCTAAAATATGTTTAATACATATTGATGCTTTCTTGCAGCTGTTGTTCAGGTAATGTATGTGCAATACACTATCAATATCGTGTGTGTTTACCTTTACATTCTCCACTATATATAAATAGATTATAATAAAAACAAAAATATTTGAAATATTATATATATATTATGAAATGTTTTATTTTTTTTAATTGTGATTTTAGGTTAGATCAAATTCTTGGAAAGCAAGGTTCAAAGGCTAAAGATGTTTACGCGTCTAAAATCAGTCTCGCCAGTAGGGTGGTCAAAGTAGAAAGACAGGTAATTTTCCGATTGATATATTATTTTTGCTTAATCTCACTCCAGATGTTTGTAACGGTCTTTACTTTAACCGGAATATTACGTCTCTAAATATTCTTGAAGATCCTAATCTAGGGCATGCCTACCGCCTATATTTACAGGCATCGTTTGGTATCATGTAGGTAACATACATATCATTATGATGTTATAAGTTAACCGCGACTGAGCTAAGTAAGTACTCGGAAAGATCAGCCTTCCGATGAAAATGGATTCGAGGAATTCTTTATGGCACTGAACAGGGGAATGTTAGTATGAGAGATCCAGTATCTCCGCATGTATATTAATATATTTATGTATTATGAATAAATTAATTTAATGCCATCTATCATTCGTTCAATAAATAATTATAAAACAAATAATAAAATTTCAATCCAATTGAAATAATGTTAAAATTAATCAGTGTCACAATTTGACACTGGGGATAATGTAAGCGTGAGAGACTTATTCCCGTTGCATCTTGCACATTAATTGATTTACTAAGCCTAACCATAACTGGGATTTAAACTATATGCCCTAATATATTTTTTTGTATATATTATCATCATCATTTGCCAGCCACAAGGTTCTCACTCGCTGAGGGCATGGGCCTTACCAAACTCTCGCATGGTAGATGGGGCCAAAGAAACCTTACGTTCGACTTACGCGATTTCGACTTATAATAAACGCGAAATAAATGCGAAATCCACAAAAGCAGTGAATATTCCATGCTCCACTTAAATTTATGAACAAATAAAAGGTCTAAAACACAATTAACACTTAAACGATACTTTAAGTAGTTCGTTCATAAATATATATACAATATATATATCATCATCATCATCATCATCATTTGCCAGTCACAAGGCTCTAACTCGCTGAGGGCATGGACCTTACCAAACTCTCGCATGGTAGTTGAGGCCAAAGGAACCTGAGTCTCACACGTGACGTGAGGGCTCCCCTTTCGTGTCCATACCGCGGGGACCTGAGCCGTCTTGGTATGCAGTTTTTTTATAAAGAGTTTCCCTCTCTTGGCCATTGCTGGCATTGGACGTGTATCTTCTACCCTGTCGGTATCGGATTTTACCCTCAACTGTCCGGGCAAGTAGGAGGGGGTTTGCCTCGGTATTCGTTTGTTCTCTTCTCTAAGGCGTTATCTGCTTTTAACGAGTCACGAGTGACGAGAAACGAGCGACCACACACGCACACCTATGTAGATATACACAGGCATACATATGAACATCTGCCCAAAACGAGTCTCAAGTAACCGTTCGTAAGTGATTATTAGCCCTGTCGCGCAATAGCAATCCTTTCATCATGGGAAAGACCTTCTCAGAGAGGGGTCCCCTAGAAAGAAGGAAGAGGAGCGAAAGTATCGAGACTAGACCGATTGTTGGTCAACAGATTAGGGGTTTCCTTCCCAGGGTATACTGGCTCTGTGGTGAGAATTTCGTTAGAGACCAGATTTATTTATGCACACAAGGACGAGACCGCGAATAAATATATATATATCATCATCATCATCATTTGCCAGTCACAAGGCTCTCACTCGCAGAAGGCATGGACCTTATCAGACTCTCGCATGGTAGTTGAGGCCAAAGGAACCTGAGTCTCACACGTGACGTGAGGGCTCCCCTTTCGTGTCCATACCGCGGGGACTCAAGCCGTCTTGGTAAGCTTTTTTGTATAGAGTTTCCCTCTCCTGGCCATTACTGGAGTTGGATGTGTATTTTCTATCACAGTTGGTATAGGATTTACCCTCCCGACTGTGTCCAGGGAAGTAAGTAGGAAAGGGTTTGCCTTGGTATTTGTTCTCATCTTCTTTATGCGTTATCTGCTTATAACAAGTCGCAGACTTATCAACCTCAATCCTTACTTATCATGGGAAAGACTTATTCAAAGAGAGAGTCGCAAAGGAATAAGGAATAGGACCGAAAGTATCGGTCAACAATTTAGGGTTTACCTTTCCATGGAAGTCTGGTTCCGTGGTGAAAATTCCGTTAAAGACCAGATATAAACATAACCATATTTATTCATACATATGACATATAAAATTTTTCACATTGAATCACTCAATCCTCGATTCACGCGGTAGATGCCTTCCATGAAAACCCGCGTATTTATAAATGATTTTTCTAAAACTCTTTAAGCGTAATCTTTTTCGATCTTTCATGGACAACCTTCTTAACCCTTTACAGGGTAAAGGCTGAAATTGATTAATATATTAACCAGTCGCTTTAAGGTCTATATTTCCATGAGCGCCCATAGAAATGTCAATCTTAGTATCGTAATATGTTGTCGAAAAAGTTCTTTGGTTAATTTAATAAAAAAAATCCAAAATAATTAATTTGCCCTATAAAGGGTTAAACAGGAAATTAGGGCCTAAAATTATTTTTGTTACATGTTTTCAACATTTTGAATATCTAAGTTGAAGAATCTCGAGTTGTTTTGTTATCTTCCATGTCTGGTATCCATAGAGCAGTAATGGTTTTGTTGGAGTAAATAACAGTTACCACCGGAACAAATGCGATTCGTGATATGTTCATCTGAAAAGTGATGTCCTTATAATTCCTTAGGTCTTTGATATGACGCTACCTATAAATCTTTAAATATACTAGCTTAATATCGGTTCAATCCGTGCAACAAAAGATTTTTTTTTCTTGAAACACTTGTTTTAAAATTAAAATTAAGGGAGAAGAGAGAGGAAACGTGGTTCTAGAACCGTAGGAAACGGGAGACTCGTAAGGTAAATATAACATGGAGTAGGTAATGATGCGTGACGGTCGATTGAGGTAGGAGATCTTATAGCCTTGTGGTTGCCGTGACCAGTCGAAAATTGATTGACTACAAAAATCTAGAAAGAAATTAATAGTATACGGTCAGCCCTCCTATAGCGTTTCCACTAAATCGCTGCTTTTTACAAAATTCCTTGTCAACCAAACCTTTATTTAGTTCGACAAAATGTTGTAGATTTACGAAGTTGTATTGACCCTAAAAATATTAGAATTTTGTAGAAAACAGCGATTTACAGCAAACGTTATAGGAGGGTTGACTGTATTTCATAATCCCTTTGTGGCAATAGTTAGTTGTTTAGTTTTCTCCACCCTTGATCTCATTTTCTTTGCTGACTGTGCATTGATTTAAGTAATATGTGGGCTATTTACCCTTATAGATACTTGTCGTTTGAGTAAGTAGTAGATTTTACATACTTAAACGAATACAAATACTTGCCTTCTACGACAAATCGAAATTTACAAAGTAAAGTAAATTATTCTTTGCCATTCAGAAGACTGTTCTTATAATATTTGAACAGCATTTACTTGCACGACCGATTTGGACGAAAGCCAGCTTTTTTATCGCGGAATAAGGTTTCGACAGCTTCCGATAACGTAGCTCTCTAGGATGGTTTTTTTATTCTTCAACTGAAATCAAAGAATTTTATGAACACTTTGTTTTTTGCATTGCAGGTAGACGATATAGAAACAAAATTAGATCAATTGCTTGAGCTGTATCTGGAGGATCGTAAAAGGTTCCCGGTGCTGGCGATAGAGCCTTCCCCGGGGCCGGGGAGCGGCGGAGGATCGCCCAGCGGAGGTCCTCCAGGTGGTGCAGCGCCCATAGTCATAAGACCAAGGCCCATCCTGGTCGAGAAGCAATTCTCCGAGCCGAGTTCGCCAATTACTCGATCGTATCAAGACCAAATTAATTACCAACAACAGCAGCAACAGCAGCAGCAACAGCAACAGCAGCAGCTTCCGGTGGGTCAGAGTCAGGGATTGATTCCGGGGATAGGGCAGCCGTTTGCCATGTGCCACACCGCGCCCCCGCCACCCCGCAGGCCGATGCACCGCGGATATTCGGATCTAGGAAATAGGATTAGAAAACGCGTTACCTTAAGGTGAGT
>JAGXCT010034248.1:0-35311 GCA_022495035.1 Philopotamus ludificatus
TGATTGACATTCGATAAATTTTAATATAATTCGAAGATTATCTGTTCTCGAAATTGACACCATTCTTTGATGGTTTACCACTGCTTAAAATTATAAATTCACAAAGGACCGAAAGGATCACATTGCGGCAACAGAGCCGATGGACGTCGGTCCTTTGTTCGACGCCGAAGGGACGGTGGGTGAATAATTGATATCGCCATTAACCCATTAGAATCGAAAAGCGAACTCAATTTTAGTATGCAAAACAAACGAGATGCGTGTATGAAATATTGCCGAGAGCAAAGGGTTAATAATGCAAAGTGAACTACCATCAATCAAAAGTTTGAACAATTATTTTTTACCTTTTGATTCATACCAAATTGCTGCAAGATGATGGCGTACAAAAAAGCTTATAATACGAATATATTTATGATGATGCCCATTTTTATCTGGGCACTTGTGCTGAAAAAAAATGTAACATAATTCACAACCCTCCCTTTGGTTTTCGCATAAAACGCGAAACAAGTGTCAATAAAATTTATTCAAATGCCTCATTGAAGGATATTACTGTTGATCCACCCTCCATATTCGGATATTGCGATTTTCACGCTAGAACAGTTTTGAAAATGGAAGAAACCCAAACATTATTTTTTTAAATGACACATTGAAACGTATTAAATATTTTTTTTATGTTTGATCAAATGTACCGAAAACGTATTTAATATTTTCTCTTCATTAATCGCATGTATTTTTGCGTGTTTGCAATGCACGTCCTTTGAGTCGTGTTTCAGTTTAAATGTCGAGACTTTCCATGGAATTTTCCCTTTGAGCTGAAAATTTTACCTTTGAATGGCGGAAAATTGTGGTATTTTCTGTGGACACAGAGTAATATCTAAAAACAGGCGCGCTACAGTTCTATGTTTTTTTTTATTATCGTTATAAAGGAATTCGCGAATTGTCCTGCTAAATATTAAAAAAATATATTTTTAATACGATTTATCTTTTTTAGGTAAATATTAATTTATATCTATATATTTTTTAAATAAGTTTCAAGGTGAAGACTATATATGATTTTTGGGCATATAAAATATTTATTTTAATTCATTTTTAAAAGGAATGAACTATTTTATATAAAATCCTCTTATTTTGGATCAAAAAGAAATTAGACCAAAGTATTTTATAATTTTTTTATAAATTTCATTTTTTTTTTGGACAATAATAAAATAAATAACCAGGATTAAAATACTATTTAAAGCTTTGGGCGATTATTAAAAATGAGCTTTTTAGTATATGAGATGTTTGATTGGTTCCTCCGCTTAGATATTTACAACAGTCCTTCAACTTCTTCACAAGGAGCGAGAGCTTCTTTATACAGCTAAAACACGTAAATTGAGTACTTTGGACACATCATCCAAGGACCAAAGTAGCGCCTTCTGCAGACTATATGCATAACATATGCAACTGGTCCAGATTAGGAGTTTCAGAATCGTTACAGCTCACCAAAAACAGACAATTAGAGAAAAAACAATGACATGTAGATCGCCTACGTCTAAAAGAGTATAAGGCACCTGAAGAAGAATACCTTTATGACATTAAAATGAAGATTTATTGACCAAAAAATCCGTTTCATATTTTCTATACTCGAAACAAGACCTTTTATCCTTTACATTCTAGATCACAACGTATATTATATTTTAACCCTTTCCACTCTGTCCACTTTTAGTCGAAACCATGAGTTACTTTGTTTTTATTTTTTTTTACAAATTTATTAAAAGAAATATACATTGGTGATTTGGTTTAAGATGTTTGCTAAAAAATCAGAGTGGAAAAAGATGTTATTATTGTTTATTTGTACTTCCTCATACAGATTTATAGAAAAGTGATAAGATGATTGAATTAAAAGGGTAGGAGTGTCTGATTTTGATTTTATCTGGTAAAATAATTGGTAAAGATTGAATTTTGGGGGTCGAGAATGGTGATACGATTGAGAATAGTCAAGATTATTTTCGACAACACAACAAGTGAGCATTTAATATGACTACTAATGTTAATACAGCTAGCCCTCCTATAGCGTTTCCTCTAAATCGCTGCTTTTTACAAAATTTCTTGTCAACCAAAGAGCATTGATCATTGTTTCGCTCGGCAATGTATTATAGATTTACGAAATATCTAAATTTACCTTAAAAATATTAGAATTCTGTAGTAACCAGTGATTTACAGGAAACGTTATAGGAGGGTTGAATACACCTAAACCTCCTTTTGTGCGGTAGATGCGTTCCGTGGTAAATCGCACAAAAAAAGCTATGATTTACATAGAAAAAGGGAAGATGCGTTCCATAGATTTTAAAAAGCGCATAACTTTGAAACTGCTATATAAAATATACCAAAAAACGCACAAAAAAGTTTATAAAAAATAGGAAAAAAAAAACAGTTTTGGTAAAATTTTAAGGATGTCTGGAATCTCTAATACCAGACATCATCCTCTAGAGATATAATAATTATATTAATTACGAACTATCATCGATATATGACAATTTTCGTTGCGATTTGCGATATGGTTCAAAATCGCTCCCTTCTTTGGAAGGAATAGTATGCGCAGTTGTATAATCAGTGTCAACCTCATCATTGATCTGTGTAGATTTTCTCTTTCTAACAATATAATTAGTGATCAAGTTTGTTTCGTTGACTAATTGTTTATATAATTCTTCATACCCAGAAATACAATTTTTGAGTACACGTTGAAACTTGAAGGCTCGTTCAGAATTCGCATCATGAAGAATAAAATGATTTTCCAATTTCCTGCAAAGTTGTACACCTTCTCGAATTATAATTGGGGGAATTGGTATTTCTTCCACCTTGTCATCGTTTTCTGGTTCTTTGTCAGTATTCAGAGTTAAATCGATAATATCATCATCACTCATAGCATTATCCATAAGTAATTCGTCGATATCATTTTGGTTGAAGGTATCAAATCCCTCTCCGCTAAATTAACGATTTCAGCTGATATCAACACTGTTTCAATGATTGCATAGACTTTAATACATGGCCATACAGCTTTCCAGCATGCATTTAAGGTCGTAATTCAGCGATAGCAGTTGCAACATGATTTAAACAGTCCAAAATTATATTTTTTTTTCCAAATAATGGTTAGTGTTGATGATAAATTTTCTATTTTATCCAAAATATCTCGATAAGTGCACTTAATGTAATATTTTTTGAAAGTAGCAATTGTTCCTTGATCCAATGACTGAATGTTGCTTGTTTTAATATCTTCACATTGTTATTTTCTAAAAGTAGGTGACCTGGTGCATTGTCGAGGATTAAAAAAACTTTAAAATTGCGAGCTTTCTGCTTCATATATATATTTCTAATTCTTGTAAAAAGCAATTTGTGAACCATTCAGTAAATAGAGCCGTAGTCACCCATGCCTTTGTATTAGCCATCCAATGTACCGAAAGTTGCTTTAGATCTTTGCCTTTTAAAGAACGTGATCTATGAAATCTATTTACTAATAGAGGTTTTAACATTCTATCTCCCGATGCATTACTACAAAGTAACAATGTTATTCGATTTTTAAATACCTTGAATCCACTTGTTTGTTTTCAGACTTCGCGATGTAAGTTCGATCAGGCATTTTCTTCCATAACAATCCTGTTTCGTCTGTGTTGAACACTTGGTCGGGACTATATCCACCATCTTCAATAATTTTAGCTAATGTCCGTTACTTGCGATGATTTTTTTTATTTCCTGCTCCTGGCGACTACATGCAGAGGTTAGTATCTGGTGTTTAAAACTAATTTAAAACCAATGATTGATTAAAAAACTTGTAACGCCATTTGCAGATGCTTGATGAAGATTGCCAGTAGAAGAGAGTTCATAAAAACGCAAAGGTATGTAGTTGGAGTGCCTAGCAGGGATAACTGGATACGGTGAGTCTTTCGTACCCAGGATGAAGCTGTGTCAGACCGGTCTTACAAAGCTCCATCCCTTGCCATTCACCCCCACCGCATATATCATCTTAGGGCCTACTCAAACGAAGCAATAAAATCAGTTGTTTTCTTAAAATGCGTTATTTAAAAAGTTAAACTAAAATTGCTTAAGAAAATGGAGAAGGGAGAGGGAAAGTAGCCTTGAACAATTCTCCAAAAGTCGATGCAAAGCGACATGAGTCCGATCCACCGGTAGATCCGTAGGAGAAATGTTGCAGACAGCATGGAGTAGGTCGTGACTGTAATCCTGACAGACGAGAGCTTTGTAATTGCCGTCAGCAATCGAAGTCTAGGAAGAACCAGCTGCGATTTAGCCTGGCTCTAATATCAGGAAAGAAGAGTTAGGTAGTCCGCACTTTAGGGGAGGAATCCCACCTCTCTTGCAACCGATCAAGTGCTGATTTGAGCAAAAAAATATATGACCGATGTATATATGCTTTTCAGCGTTATGCAAGTCGTGATAGATGTATTTCTTCTTCAAACAATGATCTTATTAACCTTGTCTACTAATACCCACCTCGACTGCGCTCTTGTGCTTTACCACAAATGCATTGTTGCTGATGGTGATTGATCTCGCACATCAAAATGCGGATTTTTACCGTTCCCCCTATACTGTTGTCCGTCGGTATTGTGGGCTTTTTTCTAAATATTTACTAATGACCGATGGCTCGGTCATTAATTAGATGGTCCCGTAATGAAGTGACCTCTGAAGGGTACGTTTTCACGGCAGCTTGACCGCGCCCCGTCCATCACACCGGCACCGGATCAAGGAGCGGTAATTAACCGCAAAGATAAAAGCAATAACGTCCTTAATCACCTCTACTAGAGCACTTTATCAATGTCACACAGGTGTATAATGTTATCAAGTTTTTTTTTAAATTTTTGTTTATCATTTCGTGGCTGTTACGATAATTAAGTCCGCGAGGTAATGTACCGAACGCGAGGTATGCGGTCCATGTTTGCCATGTCGGCAATTAGTGGGATGTGCAGACTATTCAATGTGTATTTATTTTGTTGTATGTCTGAAAAATTGTTGCATGACATTGTACGAAATTTTCATTTATATTTGATTAAATTATATAAAAAAAATCAAAAATGTTCACATAGGATATTAACACCCAAGCACCCGATGTTTTCAGGCGAAACTTACACCTAAACCCGCATCTTTTTATCGATCTTCCGATTTTGCGCGGCTCTGTAAAAAATGCTTAATAACTTTTTTTCTTTTGGAGATAATTTGGCCAAAAGTAAAGTATTATACGTATAGTATACTTATATTAGATTATTAGAATATTTAGATAAGAAATAAAATATTCGATCTGTGAAAATGATGATTTATTGTATTTTAGACGATAAAAAACAAATAGATATCTTTATGTTATATGTAGGTAATGTTAGCTTTGTAATAAAGGATGTGACGGGTTGTACCACATAAATATTCCAAAAAAGTTATTTTGTTGAATGGATAAACAGAAACATAAATTTGTTACAGTCGATGTGTAAGTACTGGAAATTTTTCGATCCAAATAATCTATTATTTCAAGGACAGTTTTCAACCATAAATAAATACATAAGTCATATATTTTACAAAGGGCATGCAGAGCAATGAATGAAACTGTGTCCAGTCGTAAAACTTCAAAAGAAAGCCTTTTGTCGCGCATTAGATAACACGTTTCGTGTGAACCCGCGTTAGTGCGGGAGCGGATGTTTACCGTTTACGAAAATTTCCGCACTAACGCGGGACCGGGTCCTTGAGTGTTAATATATTATTGATTCTTTGGTTCGCATTGACGCGAATAGTGTAAGAGAGTTTCATGGCTGTTCATAATGTAAAGGATAGGCAACACTAGTAGTAATAGTGTTTATGAATTCATTTAATATTTATCTAATGTAATAGCTTTGAATTTTAGTATTGCTGATCATTTTCTTCAGATGAAAGTGATGTGTAAAAGAGCCAAAACCATTTAATTAAATTATGCTATTATTAGGGGAATCCGAAAGAAATCCCGCATTTTAAGAAATAGAGCATGGTTTGGGAATATGAAGGGTGTTACAGAACCCCCCAGCTTAACTCCTGATTTTTTTCTATGGACATTCTTGCGTTATGAGGGCGTTCATTATCGGTACAAAGAATTATTCCCTTTCTGTTGACCAAAATTAGACGTTTGTTTTATATTTTCTCGTTTTATCTTTCAAATTGTTGACAGTAAACATCTGCAATAATTGATTCACCTAGTTTTAATAATTCGTATTTAATTATTCCTCTTACATCCCACGAAATGCACAAAAGATCTTTTCGGAATGTTAAATCAGGCCTAGATGTCGAAACGGTAGTTTTATTCGTATAATATTATCGTAAATGACTCATTTCTCATCTCCAGCTATAATTTGAAATAAAAATAAAAAGGGTTTAATTTTTTATCTTGACAACACAGAATTGCATGTGTTTATTCGCCTTATTTTTGTTTTTTTAGTACGTGCGATGTCCTAATTTATATTTTATTTGTTTTATCTATGCGTTGCAAATGTGATTGTATAGGGAAGCTTAATCTAGCCGTGGCGATAGGGTCTATTGGGTACCCCAAGTTATTGATTTTTCTCAAATATAAATCCTACATGTCACAAACTATTTGTATTTGCTTGAAAAGGTCTAAGGAATAAATATTATAAATTATCATTTTTCTTAAAATACAATAAAAACATCAATATTCGCTGTTGTTGCCATGCGCGCGTTGTTTTTCTCGCTCGCATCCGGTACGATGTGCAGAGTGCGAGAAAAACGTGCGAGTGACACGTGCTGCGAGACATCGCCGAGTCATATTGTTTAGTTAAAAATCCAAAATATCTACCAAATTATGAAGCTTATCATGAATTCTTTGAATAATCAATTTAAAATATTGGTGAATTTTTCATTTTGATTTAAAACTCATGGGGTCCCTGAAAGACCCCCTTCAAACGACGCGGTTATATTTGAGCCACCGTGACTAATAGGCTCAAATTTAGATGGTTGTCCAGATTCAGGTGCATCTCTTAGATTTCTATTACCCGAATTGAACCTTTAAAACCCAAATTAACAGCTACGTGCTCTCGGAACTTCAACATCAATTTATTTAATGGCTTTAGTGACACAATTTACATATTAACTAGAATATCAAATAGCATCTAGTTAAAGGTGGTTTTATGCTGTAGTTAAATTTTAGAGAAAACCTTATAAATTAATTATGATATTGGCCAGGATGTGAAAATAATTCTAATAACTCATCACCCCTTTATCTTTACACTTACAATCGGTGGACCACTTTAATCAAACGCTTTCTCGTTATTATGTTTCGTTTTTAAAAAAATATTCGTATTTTACCACCCTTTTCTATCGGTTTATAACAAAACCGTGTGAAATCGGAATTCCGAATAATATTCCAGATATAAAACTAATGAAGATATAAATAAGTTTCTTAAATTTAAAAATCCTAGTATTGATTTTCTTAATATAATTGCTGATTAGCTCATAGATTCGAGCATATGCTTGTCATATATCTATATGTATATGTACGTGATATGCGTGGTTATACTTATACTGTGGGAGGGTTCAAAGGTTACGATTAACCAATAGGCGGGCGTCGCGATGCCCTGACCCCGTGACCCCTCCCACGCGGAAAACGGGATGAAAACTAGACGCCGCGACGCGTGCGAGCGAGACGAAAGGGTAAATTATTGCATTGGTGGAAACCCGAGAGGCACCTTATACCTAAAATAAGGCACAAGTATCTCTGCTATATGCGAAATTCCGCTGTTTCCATGTTTATACCGCGTTTGAGATGTTTTCTTTTAAATTCGGCTGAAATATATTCTTCTGGCGGATGTTTCAGAAGGCACGAGTCAATAAAGGCAGTGTGTGTGGTCGCAGGTAGACGTCGGGGCCGAGATCGATAGCGTCGGCTGGGTCGCGCCACCTACCCTCCAGCCTCCACCCGGCCATCCCACAGGCTCCCCTTTGACTCCTTCGCTTTCATCTGCGATACGGCAGTCAAGATTTGTAAACATTACGGGATGTGGGTATGTGTCAGTGTGTGTAAGAGGAAACTTCTAGAGCCGAGCAAGGAAAAGTTTCAGGCGTATCACTGAACGTGGAACGGCACAGGACAAAGTTGAGTTGTTAAATTCTGGCGGCTAATGAACTATGGATTTTGATTTAATTAAAAGCATTTGAATATATCAAATATACACAAATATGTGGAAGATTTATATTTAAAAAAACCACATGTCTATTGATTATGTATTATGTATTACGCAAGAGTGCTGCCTGCTTATCAGAGCAGCAGGCGTCGTGTATTGGATGGATGCGGGTCGGTAGTGGAGTGCGGGGGAGGTCTCGCCATTAAGCGCCGTGTCGCGCTGCGACTCGATGCAGTCATACTGACTTAAAACATCTTTGAGCTACGTGCTGTTTATCACTTATTTTATTATTGCTAATATTATTTAATATTATATTACCTCACCTTATTTTTTTATGTTTTATATACAATTAGAGTGAAATATACTTTTTTAATTTTTTTAAATTCTGCAGTACCCCCAAATATTTTACCCCCGAGCCCTCACTGGATATTAAGTTGTCTTAAAATTAATCGAACATTAGTTTTATTTTTTTGGAGTTATCACATAAAATAAGTTTTCAGTGATGACATAATTCTGACAATAATTTGGACAATAATTACCAAAAAACGATGATAATTTTAGTTGATAATATTTTTAAAACTAAGATGTGTTTTGGATTAAGAATATTCCACTATTCTTTGAATAGTGAGTCACATCACCTATCCAAGTTATGTGGCAGTAATATTTTGATAATCTGCATTTATATAGAAATGCATCCATCCATCTTCAGATACTGACTTTTAAAACATTGTCAGTTGTATTATCAATATTTTTGAATCAAACAATTTTAATTGTCGCTTTGATTGTGGTTTCGACGGCTTTAAAAGGAAATGTATCTGAGCTTAGAGTTGAGCTTAATTTTTTTTAATGTTCAAGGGAAGTTGGATTTCTAATGCCAAATAATAAGGAATGGATTTTGAGCCTTGCTTATTTAGTGAACATTTTTGGGCAGTTGAGTAAACTGAATCTTAACACTTTATGAGCCGCAAGGTTTTACATCAAACTTAGCCTGGGGGCCGCATGGTTTCATGTGATGATAATCCAAGCTAACATGCACGTGTATCCATCTGTGGTCAAATAGTAGAATTTCATTGTGCATTGTTATCAGAAAAAAAATGTTTAGTGGGGGTATGGCTCTCACGCCAAAAGGCGTGAACGGCTCATAACGCTTGGCCACAAAATCACGCCAAAAGGCGTAAACGGCTCATAACGCTTGGCCACAAAATCACGCCAAAAGGCGTGAACGGCTCATAAAGTGTTAAAGAGCAACAGTACAGAAACATATTTTACATAAGATTAAATCTATCATTTAATTATTTAAGAAATAATATATTTTTCAAAAAACTATGGTTACTAGCTAAATAAATTATAATTATCTGATAATTAATTATTATTTATGCATTTATATCATAGCTTAACCCGTCGGTCACGGCGGCTCTAAAACAATCGCGTCGTCCGAAGGGGGGCTATCAGAGACCCCAAGCATTTTAAGTCAAAATATTGATAAATTCTTCATTAATAATTTCATATTTTTTAAATAAATAAATTATTCTAAGAATAACATTTAATAAATTTGACGCGTAAATGACAACGCTCTCGGCGATGTCTCGCCGCAAACTGAGCGTGTCAATAGCACGTTTCAATCTCACTCGGCACATCGTACCGGATGCGAGCGAGAAACAACATCGCCCGCGTAGCAACACTAGCGAATATTTTTGTTTTTATTTTATTTCGCAATTGCAGACAATAAAGCAAAATGATTAATGGTAATATATATTCCTTAGACTTTTATAGACAGATACAAAAAGTTTGTGATATATGGGATTTATATTAAAAGAGTTATACCCCATCGGCACGGTTAGGTGAGTATGGTTTTAATTTAAATTAGTTACAATATTGATGAATAGAAAACATATTTTTACATCAGTTAATTGTTAAAAAAATGTTTTTTTCACAAAAAAAATAACTCAAATCCTCTTGTCCCCTCTCCATATTTAAGGTTCTGCTTAGTTTGTAATATTAATGATTTTATCAAAATGACTCCATTATAACTAAATGTACATTCAGACTTTAAACACTAATTAAATTACATGTTTCATTGATTTTATTAAGAAATAAAATATGTTTTAAAACATCAAATAAATAAGAATTTAGATAAAATCTTATATTAATTATTATTTATTTATGTAAATAAATATTTTTTGTCTATTCGTGGAATCAATTTATTTTGTCGTGTTATATGTATATTATTTTAATCTTGTATAATATATTTATGATTTATATGCAATATTACAATATAAGTTTATTAAAATAGATATCCATTAAATATCCATCAATGTGTTTCAAGATAAGCAACCAGTCGGGATGCAACGTTAATACATAAATAATAATGGCGGCTATTCTAATTCCTACCGGTTTCGCATTCAACATATTCAAAAACGTCAATTATTTATATTTTGCATAGAATGCGTTTATTAGGGTGATATCGTGCAAAATCGGACAATTGAATAGGATCGAAACTGCATTTCGCAACGTGGGAATGCCTAGATGATGTAGATGACCGAATCTCTTGATATTATTATGCATATACCAGTTTATTGGGTTGCAGGTAGGCGATTTTTGCATTTCGGCATCCTTCACAAGATTTACGAGTGCTTTCGAATTTGCATTATTCCTGCGTGGTCATCGCGAGGGTCAAGATCGGCTGACCCGTGAGAACCGGTGGGGTCATTGTTGCAACGGGACATTTGAATAAATTCAAATTCGGGACCCCTGCGTATTTTTTTCTGTTTATTTTATTTACTGCTCGATCTCTCATTATTCGCGTGTCGGCACAATTTCGAAGCCTTGACCTTCGGCGAAATTTTTGTGTTGTTGCATAATTTAAAACGACAGGGATGGGGTGCGGTATTGATTTGTTGACCGATGCAATCAAGTCCATTCATATGAAAATCGAACTCAATTTCAGATTCACTATCTCGATATTATTTTCAAACAAAGCGGTGACACTGAAGGATCGCTTGCATCTTATATTTTTCTTGCATGAATATTTTTTTCACCATTTTTTTCTGTTAATACTCGCGGGGCAGTAAAGAGAGCTGCCAAGATAAGGCGGCTCCGGTAAATCTGGCAGTAAAGTTGGCTTCTATCAGGCCTGGGACAGTTAACTGCCCGAGCTGGCACAGCGACCCAATCAATGTCCACTCGACCATCATTTTATATGGCCGTAAATACTCTCCGGTACTATAATGTGCTCGATGATAAGGGCAATGGGTCCCGTTGGAGGTCTGACAGCGATACAAAAAAAATCGCAATAAAATGAATCTCTCATTACGTATATATTGTTTGGAGAGTGCTACATTGCGATTATAAAAGGTGCTAATTTTATTATAAATAATTTAAATGCAATCGATTGTTTAGCTTAACACTAGCACATATCAGAATAGAAACTTAATGTTCTAACGTAACTCAACAAATTATTATCTAAATTTAAAAAATATATATATAGGAAGTTATTATCATTTTTTTATATAAAAATCTTTATTATAGGATTAATCCATATTAATTTATCTCCTTAAGCCAGTGGTTATAACCTTTTTGAAGTCATGGTGCGCTTTTGATCATGATAAATATTAGCGGTGTACCGGAATTAAACAGTAAAAAAATACGGACATATTTTTATTACAAATTACATAACAGTTAAAGAAATATTAAAAAAAAAGTTAATTTTGCTTTAACCGATCCGTCGCGGCGGCTTGAAAACAATCGAGTAGTCCGAAGGGGGTCTCTCATATGAATTTTAATTCAAAATATAAATGAATTCTTCATCAATATCTTGTCAATTTTTTTAAATGGATTTTATTAAGAATAAAAATAATACTCACAGGCATTCAGCAAATCGAATGCGAGCGAGAAAAAACATCGCGGCAACCGAAGCTAATATTGTTGTTTATTTTTTTAAGGACAATGATTACTTGGGGTACCATATATACCCCATCGGTACGGCTAGGTTAACAAAATGTAGTTTATTTATTAAAAATTAATTCATGTGATTTAATAAAAATTAGGTCGAATATTTGATATAGTTATCCTCAATTCTTTCTCGTTTTTTAGTCTTCTATATTAGTTATTGATGAGAAACCGAGCTCATACAAATATGATGTTGAAAACTGTGACAAATTTTTTAGTGCCTTCATGTAAAAAACTGGATATTCCTCTTGGATAGAGATACAAAATTCTTCCATAGTCACTTTTGTAAATTGAATTTTTAGATTGCGATCCATTGACAAGGAGACCAATTCTTCTTCTTCTAATCCATAATTCGATGTAGCAAATGGAAAATGGAAGGAAAATAATGTGCAATATTTTTGTCCGATAATGTAAAAATATTCATCAATAATAAATATTCTGTTACAGCGGAAATAATTCTATCCGAAATGTTTTCGTTAAGTGAAGAAAGCATATCTATTTTTTTGTCCATTATTCGATTTTTCCGAAATCCTGTCAATTTGTTAGTGGATGTCAAAAAAATCTAGGTTTTTTTCTGGAATGGTTTTGTTGCCGTTATTTAAGTAATTAAACGTATGCAGTTTTAGCACACCAATCATCATTCTAGAGACATTTTACAAAATCATCCATAGCTTCATCTCAGAAAAAAAATTAACAACTTATTTTTAAGTTCTATGAATCGGCATACAATTTTACCCCTAGATAACCAACTGACTTCAGTATGAAAAAGCAAATATTCGTACTAAGCTTATAAAAATGCTAAGTTTTAAATAAATGCGTGTTTTTTAAGGTTTCGATTTGATAAAACTTACCATATTTACAACTTGGTCAAGTGCAGATTTTAGTCCTGAAAGCGAAAAGATAGTGTTTGTTTTTTATTTCATCTTCGGAAATATGGAGAAGTTGCATTTGGATATGTCCGGCGAATACGAAGGCTTGGGCAACATCATGGCATTGTTTGCGACTTAAAATTCTTTCCTTTCTTTCTACAAGGAACAAATCGCCGAGCAAATGAAATCTTTTAGACTTTTAACATCAATTCTTGTTCTTCTCTCGTATCGTGTCCGCTAACGAACGTTGGCGATCTTGGAGGCTATCCTGTCTATTACTCCTCTGAATAAAGAGGTGGTATCTTCTCCAAAATATTGTAGTAGGTTCTTAAGCCAGGACGTTCTTGGTCTTCCGAGTCCTAATATTTCTTGAATCTCACCCCGAAGAATGAGGAATGAGTTACAGTATTGGTATGCAGTTAACAAAAAATAAGCATCCAATGTGTAAAGATTTGATTACTATATATGAACAATAAAATTATTGATTATTTCCCTTTATTATTAATTATAAATCGTATACGAGTATATTTTCCTACATCCATAAAACATATGCGCAAATAAAACCATAATTTTAAGTACTTCCGAAGTAGAAGGAAACCCATCCTTTGGATATTTTAGATGTTGCATCTTTATTATCCAATCTGAGCTGTTTCTAAAAAGTTACATAATTCTAAATATGTATATATGTATAAGATGTGAGAACACGATAAGGGAATAATAACCCAAGTATGAAAATGTATGATGAAACGTGGTGAACTGGCGGAATTGGCTTATTATTATATTTTCAGTTCCGACTGCAACGAGTTTCATTGTATTTATTTATTTTTTAATTACGCCTTGCGAAGTCTCATTTTTCTCTAACTCTATTTATAATTGAGTTAAAAAATTACTAATGAAATATAATCTTTTAGCGTGTCGGTATGTGGGAAACGCTGAAATTAAAAGCAGTCCGCGGCTATCGAGAGATCTTTCAAGAGCGACCATGACAATGCTGCATCACTGCAACGCGTGTAATTGTTGCAAGACAACAATGCGCCGGACTGGATGCACTTTGTTCTGGATAGATGTCGCAACGCTTATCGGGACATCTACCAGATAGGACGCCATGAGAGAGGTCGCGAAAATTATGTGAGAAGTTGCGCTCCCGACTCAATTTCTTCAGATACGCACGACTTATTATTCCGAATTTTAATTTTATATTTTTTTTTGTATCGCAGAGCACACAAATAGTATAGTTTTATGTAAATGAGCCGATTTGGGACCACGGAAACAACCGAGGATTAATGGCCAGCCGGAGCGTAAAAAAGATCGGAAGCCCCAAATGGTTTCTTGCATTTTACACCACATTATCCCCGTTGGATTTATTTTCGTAAATAATATTAAAGCAATGCTTTTTACTGATCCGTGCGACAGGCATATTTGTATTTTAAAAATCAGTGGCATCGCATACAATTTTTGATAAATAACACAAAGTCGTTAAATATTATTTAAATTATTAATATTAATTTTATAGCCGCGATTAAATCAAAGTTCATCTAGTTAATCTTGCATCGATATTATACGACGTCCAATAAATTATCAGCTAATTTTATATGTTATCATTAAGCTATCAGTATGAATAATTTATTGGCGGCCATGACCTTTAATAGAATAATAAATATTACATTTAAATTAAATGAATCTTACTTGTAACCACGTGGCGTTAATGCGTCGAGTTCAAAGTTTAATGGAAAACAACAGGAAGTGATTTTCATGCAAATATGCTTTAAAATAGATTAACCGAACGTAGTTTCAACGATTTCAAATATATAAATACGCCCGTCGCCTCAATAGAATATTCCAGAGTTTTAATATCGAAATGAGTGTTTGAAATATATTTTTTAATCACACTGGATCTTCGGCTTTGTCCTCATTTGAGTTAACACACGTCGGTTAAAATAAAATAAACGACAATTGTGTTGAAATACCGGCGACGTTATTTAGTGTGGATGTTAAAAATCCTATTATGAGGGATAATTTTTTTTCAGAAAAAAATAGAGAATGCCAACTGTGGCGCTATTAGGGGGATTTCGGATATTTTCGGTCGTGGAAATAAAAAATGAGTACTTAAACCATTCGTGTTGATTCGTAAAACAAAGGTATTATGTTGCATTATGACAAAAAAAATATTCCAAAACTTGACAATTATTTTTATATTTCATCAAAAAAATAAATAAAATGGAATTATGTAGAAAAATATAATTAAATAAGATACGTATTAATAAACTCACTTGACAAATGAGCTGCATTCCCTACAAATCTCTGAGTAAACTAAGTCAATATATCTCTTTTCACTTCCCCATTTATATTTTTTATATTCCACATGAAAATAGTACAGATTTTTTACGCGGTTTTTTATTACACGCCTTTACACATTTACGTAGAATAGCATTATTTTAAATAAAAAGAATCTCTTTTATTCTAATTTTTGTCGACGACTCATTAATCTACCATGGCCGTATTCATCAATAAGTTTATTGATGCACATTGTTTGCATTGTAGGGTCAATGCGAACCTTGACCTTTATGAATTTCATTTAAATCTTTTTATAATCACAGTTACCCCACATTGTCTGCGTATGAAATTTTATTAAAATATGCGATATCGTAATCGGTATGTATTATTAATTTTTATTAAATTTCACGTTATATCATATTTGCAATGTATGGCCATCATCATAAAGTTGACCATCGCCTGTCGTACCACCGTGTGTCCACTCAACCCCAAAATAGATTTACTTTAAGCCCTGTGGGTCTTCAGTTTTGAAGGGTGCAACTACCCTCGGGGTCGACCGTAACCCCCATATATCATCCCTTAGAAATTCGCGATCCTTCTACGCAAATCTCCGTGTCATTTTCATAAATTGCTAAAGTATTTCGCATAAAATATAATAAAAAATATGTATGAAATAAGTTTATTTCTTTAATTCAACATTCGATAATATTCTTTAATTTAATAGTTAGTATAACCCTTGCGTCTGATAATGGAAATGACGCTTGATCCACTGGTCTGTCTCCCTTAAAATATTATATTGCCCTCCCAGGTCCCCCTCGGAGGGCAATATTTGAAAAATAAAGCCAGAAAACTGTCGCACGAAATGGATAAACTTATGATTTATTTCCCCCGAAAAAAAAATATCCTCACCACTTAACATGTCTCGTACGGACACATAAATAGCCGGTGTCCCGTCACGGCACTTCCCCTCGTATTTATTATGCAAATGGGCCCCCAAAATCTCAGGACTTTCCCGTAAAGGAACCGATCACTATTTCGCATTATATGGCAAAATAATCTCATAAATATTGTGTCAATAGGGAATGGACAGTGATGATACGGACCAAGGAAAAATATGCTTCCCGCGTGACAGTGGCGTCTCGCCAAAAAATAATATGAAACCGTATTTGATTTTGAGATAAACTGGTTAAAACAGATCGCCGTGTCTAAGTTTTGGATTTTTTCAAATAACTCTTTTAATAATATATTAAATTATAAATAATCATTGATCTTTATTGCCTGCAATTGCATAAAAAAATAAAAACATCAATATTCCCTGCTGTTGCCACGCGTGTGATGTTATTTCTCGCTCGCATCTGGTACGAGGTGCCGATTGCGAGTGAAATGAGAGTGCTGCGAGAGCTCAGTCTGAGGCGAGGCATCGCCGATAGCGTTGTCATTTACGCGTCATATTGATTAGTTAAATAATCTAAATATCTATTTTTATTCTTTGAATAATCCATTTTAAAATAATCATGTCATGATCAATTATTCCCTTATTTCAATAAATGTAGATATTTTAATAATTGTAATAAAAGATAACACCATTTTTATTTTAAAATATAATTTATGTTTAAAGAGAGGTTTTGAGTAATTTTATAATTTTATGAATATTTTAAATTCAGTATAATTATATATGACATATATAAAATAATAAAAATAATTATTTAAAAAGACCCTTCGAACGTAAATAATTATAATTATAATAATACATTGTTTTTATATTATTATGTACTTTTAATCTATTTTTAAAATGTTTATAACTGATTATTTTTATTCGATCGACAGGTTAACGCCACAGCGGCTCAAAAAAAAACCGCGTCGTCCGAAGGGGGTATCTCAGATACCCCAAGCATATCAAGGATATTGATGAATTTTTTACATTTATTTTAATAGTAATTCACGATATGCTTCATAATTCGGTCAATCAATACGACGCATAAATTACAACGCCCATGGCGATGTCTCGCCGCAGACTGAGCTTTCGCAGCACGTGTCACTCGCACGTTTCACTCGCACACGTCACATTCTACCGTATGCGAGCGAGAAAAAACATCGCGTACGTGGCAACAGAAGTTAATATTGTTGTTTTTATTTTTTTTCGCAATTGCAGACAATAAAGGACAATGATTATTATTAATAATATGTTCTCTTTAGACTTTCTTAGACAAATACAAAAAGATTGTGACATTTTGGATTTATATTAAAAGAGTTATTTGAGAAAAATCAAAAACTTAGGATATCTCATATAAATTAAAACTGAAATATTCTAGAAATAATTAATAAAATTAAAATTAGGTGTCCTGTTATTTTATAGGTTTATGACTATGACTTGGTTTTCAGTCATAAACGTATAAAATAACTTATACGTTTATGACTAAAACCAATGTATAAAATGATTGCTAAATAAAATATTCGGACTTTTTAAATTGTACGTATTGATATTCAATGTTTGTCTAATTGTTTATTACCAAAATGTATGTAAATATAGTACCAAAATATTTATTAATCTAATTAATTTATCGATTATTATTATAAATTAAATAAATAAATTTGGCAAAGTTGTGTCCTTGCGAACGTCACTGTTTGCTAAGCCGCAAGAAATAATTGCCTTGGCCCCCTTTGCTCTATTGTGGCGACATTGAACCGACATTCAAAATATGTCACATGCACAGGTAAGACTCAGGTAATACCCAGTTTTTCGGAATTATTCCATAAGAATGCGTGCATTCAAATGCGATGCATCTGGAACAACTTCCGAATTGTTGCACTTCCCATGACGCATCGCTAATCTTTGATATACGCCACTTTTGTGTCGATAGTCGAAAATTCGCATTCGTGAATAGAATGACATATATAAATTTTTAGAATTTTATGCAAATCGTTAGAATTGGGGTACCGAAGCGTGAAGTAGACTCGTCGGTGGGTCACTGTCCCTCATTTGTATATGTTGACCCTGTGCGTAACTCGGAAAACTGTTGGAGATACACAAGGGCGTGAAATTGCAAATATATTGGTTTCGCGCAAAAAATATTGTAATGATTGAAAAAAAGATGTCAACGTCCAAAAAAATGCAATTTATCTTTATTCCATTTAGTTGACACATAAAGAAATACGTTGAAATCATGGAAAAAAAACATGTTTACAAAAAATTCATCTCCATGATTGAAGTAGTCAATGATTATATTTTATATGCATTGTGGTTTTAGTTCAAATTAACGGTTAATCATTTTTTTATTCTATTTTTTGCACCCTATTAAATTATAATATACACAATCGGTTACTGATTCAATCAGCCAGCATCTCATCAACCCCAAAATAACCGCAGGGCAGTAGATCCCTCGTGAGCGGCTTTCATCGGGATCTGATAAGGTTATTAGCCTGCAACGTGATGCTTCATATGAAGCTAATCAGGACTCATTTTACGCCAGGACTATTCATAGCAAACGTGGGTGATTCCGAACGCTGATAAACAAATTCAATGGTTTCATTTCAATTTGAATGAGCACGCTGGAGTACCAATATGTCCTTTGATGTTGCATTGTGCAAAACTCTGCATTTTTCCGTGGGAGTACCACCTGGTATTAACATATTTTTATTAAATCGTAATTCGATATTTTTGCGAATTATCTACGAATTACGTGTTTGACGAACCCGAAGGACCGTTTGGTGTCAATGGGATCAAGGTCCGACTCTATTCAGAGCAACTCTTTCGCCTTTCCAAATATCGGCCCACATCCTTTGACCCAAGACCAGGACTCGTTATTGAAACATTTCCAAATATCGTCGCTTTTAATACGAACCGTATTCCAGGGATCGCCAATCTGTCTATGATATATTTAGTTTCATTTTTACCTTCCCACGGTGCATTTGCCCGATTGAGTATCGCCGCTGAAGAATTCAATAAGTCGTTTCGTTACAAAGACGCGTAGACCGGTATCCGACTGGTCATCCCCGGTCAAGCGTAACTGACCACTGGTCAAAGGGATCTGATCTACAAATGACCGAGTCACCTTTGTTCCCGGACCTTCAGGTGCCAAAGGTCGGGACGGCTCTGCTATCTCGACAACCCTTTACTCCGATTTCCATCACGTACCAGACCGCTCTTCGCTAATAAATATGAATATTTGGCAAACTGACATTTTTATATTTTATTTTACTATCATGGAGAAAAATCTTAAACATTAACCAGTGGGAAGTTTATTTTTAAAAAGCAATATTTTCGAGATTGCATTTTTATTATTTTAAAAATATTGCTGATCATAATGTAAGCAATGGCGGGTCGCAGTAAAATATGCGGGGGTGCTGCGGAATATTAAAAATTAAAAAAATATATATCGCTCATATTATATTTATAATATTGATAATAACGGGGGGTAAAAATATTAAAAAATAATAACAACAATAAAATAAAAGTTATACGTGGCTTAAAACAGCTCTGAGTCAGTATAACAAGTCTCCCCCGCACTCCCCTACCGGCCCGCATCCATCCAATACACAACGCCGGTAGCGTTCACAATCAGGCACCGCTCTTGCTCTACACCGACCAGATTAACAAATATAAATAATTATATTTATATATTCGTATACATAATAAATAGACACATCTATATTAATATATTAAAAAATATTTTTCCTCAATTTCGGAATATAAGTATATACAATATTTCCTGAAATTTTACTCTATAGTCTATAATGTCTATAGTAATTCCAATTTATAAACTAATAATGTCTCTCCGTAGACTGAGGACGCGCCGCCGGTAGACCGTCCGCTAAATTCTCGCAGCACGTGTCACTAGTATACGTTTTACTCGCACTTGGCACTTCGTAATGGATGAGAGTAAAAACATCGCGACCGTGAATATTGTTGGTTTTATTTAAAGGTCGATGATTATCTATAATATTTATTTTCTATAGACTTTTTTGACATGTAGGATTTGTATTAACAGATTTATTCGACAGAAATAAAAACATGGGGGCCCAAATATACCCCATCGGTACGACTAGCTTAAAACCTGACAAAGATTTTTCTTGTTGGGATATATAGGACCGCCTTGAATAAAATATATATTAATAAAGTTATTTAAATCATTTATAGCGGGATACAGGTTTTTTTACTTAAAATTTTGCTTTTCAAATACAACCTTTAGCATTTCAAATATGTACAACTTTTTGCAAATTAAATTTACCCTTTTAAAAATTAGGTTAAACAATTAAATATTTTCTAATAAATATACATTGACGTGTGCGTAATGATATGTCATAATCAGTGTCTCTGTTGATGCTTCCATAGAGAACAGGATTCATCTAGTAGAGCACCGTTATTTAATGTTTTAAGCCTGCTACGACCTGGTTCATCCGCTTTTTTTAGTAGAAAAAAACGTAAATAGCGGGTGCCACGTTATTTAGTACCTCGAATCTAACCCCGAATTTACGTATTCCCAATAATTATGTTTTCAGTTTCTTTAACATCGTAAAAATTGTAAATTGTAAATCAATAGTTTTAAATTCTATATCCAGATCATATTGTATAATTTAGTGACATGTTTTATCAACTATCTGTTCTCCATTATTTTGTTTAACCTTTTTTTGCATATTAGTTACATAAATTATCAAAGTAGACTTAAGTAATTTTAAAGATTTTTTTTATTACCCAATTATTTTCTGTTTCCAAAATCTTGATGGATTCACATGTAATAAGTAAGCTTTGTTTATCCTGATTTTGAGTCATCACAATATATAAAAAGAGCGAAAACTCTTATATAAGAATACAAATAATAAAAAAAAATACAGCTAATGATTATTGAGCACATCATGTTCCTGAATATACGATGAACAGATTTGATGTGATAGATGAGTACGTCTACGGAGGTTTGACGGTTGATTCAAAAGTCGATAATCGATGACATTCATCAGACTACACTGACCTAGATTTGGAAGAATCAAGAACTACTACAGATATACGTTATTGCTTAATTTTGTATAATATACATAGTGGAAAACTGTCTCAATAAGTCGACACAATATGTACAGTCTTCAATCCAGACTCAATTCTTCAGATGCGCATGGAAAATATATTGCAAAAATTAAAAAATCAAAGAACTAAGTTATAAATATTATATTTCTCATTTCCAATATTGAATAGTGATAGTTGCATTATTTTTTTAATATCCAGTCATTTGCACCTATTCCATGGTAATATCTAAATGGCGCAACGGATGCCACACGATGATGATGACGTCGATAACCATTAACTCCGTGTCTTCGGCCGCAATTAAATAGTAAAATTAAATTACTCGTATAATACCGCCAGTCGACAGGTGAAGCCCCGTCTTCGAGTTAACACGAAAGAATTAGAATTACAAATTATATCTTGTTAATATACTTCGAAACAGGTATAATTGCATTCACACGTCAACTGCGCCAGACGCAACTGGATCATCCTCCATGGGAAAAGTGCATAATTGCACGTTTTCATTAGCGGCGAAACACGATTCTAATGCTGAATGCAAATTCGAGAATGCAGATGCATCCTCGGCTGCGGTGTTATTGGATAGTTTATAAGCGGAAGTATTGCATCTGCATCGGAAACTACGGCGTTTTAATTGTTGTTTTGATCATTTTCAACGATTGCGGCCTCGTTAACTTTTTCTGCGGATGTCGTGCCCGGTTCTGGACGGTCCATTTCTTTGACATTGCAATTAGCTGTAAGAAATCATATTTTGATACATTTATCATTTTTAATGGGTTTACGTGTATTTCTTGGCTTTTCTCCATAGTGATTATTAGTATTATTGTTTCTCGTGTTTCATTGTAACTTTTCCAATATTTCTATGCAGTTTTGACGTCATAATTATCGACATATAGAGATATTGATTGTTATAATAAGTGGAGTCGAGTGTTGTCAAGGGCACAATCATGGTTCCGTAGATTCTACGGAGCTATGAGGAGCCAGGCCGATATCCAGGCCAAAGATGTGTGCTACTGGAGGTGCCCGTAAATTAAACACGAATTGGCCTTAGCTTCATCTGATTATTATTGTCCGGGCTTATGACTGGCGACCTGACCCGTATTCGAAGAGCCAAGATAACCTGGAGGACGACCGTCACAGTTCTAACATCAGGGTTGAGACGGACGTGTCTCTGCTGGAGATCGCGTAGTGTCCTCCATAGGGTTAGAAGGCCACTTATGAATGTATGTATCCGTCACGGCGGCTCAAAAACAAACGGGACGTCCGAAGGGGGTATCTCAAATACCCCAATCATTTCAAATCAAGATAATGATGAATTCTTCATTATAATCTTGTCATTTATTTTAAAAATTGATTATTTTAAGAATAAAAATAGTTATTCATGATATGCTTCATAATTAGGTGGATATTTTGGATTTTTAAGTAATTAATATGACGCGTAAATGACGTCGTTCTCAGTGATGTCTCGTCGCATACTGAGCTATTGCAGCACGTGTTAATCGCACGTTACACTCGCCCATCGTACCGGATGCGAGCGAGAAAAAAAACATCGCGCGCGTGGGAACAACAGTAAATATTGATATATTATTTTTTCTCGCAATTACAGACAATAAATGATAAAGATTTTTTTGTTAATATTTATTCTTTAGACTTTTTTATACAAACATAAAAAAAAATGTGACATATAGGATTTATATTAAAAGAGTTATTCGATAAAAATTGGGATTCCTAATAGACCCCTTCGGTACGGTTAGGTTAAGAAAGGCACACGCGGATATTTCCTGATTCGGAATACATCACTTGGGAATAGACTTCTGAGAGTAGAGCCAAGGCATAATTATTAGCAAAGATGTTATTCAAATATTTGCTCTTGCAATAATATCATAGCTAGTTATATTATTCAAAGAATTCAAAGCATCGTAACACGATTTTCGTGATTTGAACACTATCAAAGAAAAACGACATCACTGTTTAAATGAGAATACATACATTGAAGTCAAAATGACCATTTACGGAATTTTACCAAATTCTCTGTAAAATCTATGAAAAGTCGTGAAATGTTGGAACACGAAAATGAATAGCAAGAAATTTAGGTCAGAATCAGTGCGCGATGAGTTCTGACGATGTTTCGAAGAATTTTTATACATAAATGAAAATTGATTGCTATAATGATATAATACATTCTTCTGTCTTTTAGATTTTATATTAATGAGGATTGTTGTTTTTATCTGGTTTAATGCCTTAAGTCTACATTAATTAGAACGATATGCTTCTCTGAAATTAGGGTCGATAGCCGGTCTTTTATATTAAATTCAAGTAATATAATGACAAAAAATAAAACTTAACCTATCGCGTATTTTAGACCAAAACAAGTGTCTATCATCTTTTTAATTATGATCATCGCTTTCCTTGACATCTTTGCGTTATTGTTTTATATTAATATGTCATCGCTTTACGGAATCGTCTGCGGCAAATCTCAAACGATTAGCGATATTTTTGCGACTCAGTAACTTATCGAGTGGGCCTCTAGCACATTCCGGGAGTACGGCATTCCATTAATGTTTACACTGAACAATTGCATTTTTTATTTGGCGCACGTTCATCAATCAAACAAAAGGCGCGCGCGCATGCGTACGTGTGTTCACGCCTCTTTTTTACATTTAATAAAAATTAAATTCCCAACACGATCGGCCATTGTGGCTTTTCGAATTGTTATCCATTACCGATTTCACGGTCCGTATCTGAGTAATAGCATTTTCATTAGCGCTAACAAGGCCCGAGCGTGGTGTTCCACCTGATCTCTTGTCCGTCAGGATTCGGGGCCTAATAACCGGCTTGATTTATCGTCGGAAACATACGATGAAACCAATTATTTGGATAAATGATAGCGAGGTACGGGGCTCAATATAAATAAATAAATTAGGTTTTTTTTTGTGTTGGTCTCAATTACGTATCGGTTCAGGGATCACGGTTGAATAAACTGGTCCGCGACTATCAGTCTTCGGCAATTAAATTTTACATGATAGAAGAGCTGCAGATTTCGCTAGGGCTCAATGGGAGGGATTTGTGTATAAAAAAAGAGCAGAGAGCGTGCGCCCTGAATGACGCGGTCTCATGTTACACGGTTGGACCAAAACCGGTGTCGATAACATTGCGTGTGCCAAGATGGCTATCGTGGGGTTGATAGGGTAGATTCGCACACAAGATAACGTAAACACTGAATATTTTTCATATATAATAGAAGCTGAAACGGTTTTTTAGTCGGGAGATTTTTTTACAATATGAGGTTTGATAAAAAAACTATATGAAATGCATCTTTTTTCAAAAATATCTTTGCCATCACTTTTTCTAATATTCGAAACAATTCTGGAACATTTTTTTCGGTTTCAGTATATTCAATATACGCTAGTAAATTCTGTCCTTTCATATTTTTTTCTTCTTTGATAATTAGAAGTTACAGGGGGGTGTATTTTCGGTTCCAAGTCATCACAACGTTGTTATTTGGTTGAAAATTATTTCCACATTTTCTATTTTTTCTCTAGAAAAAGTGTTAGAACACACGAAAATACACCGAACGGTTTTTACAATAAACCTTAAAATATTCTAATATACGGTGGCTCGAAAACAATCGCTTCGTCCGAAGGAGAATATTTTTTAAAAATAAATTATTCTAAGAAAAAAATAGTTATTCATGACATGCTTCATAATTTAGTCGATATTTTGGATTTTTATCTAACTGATATAACGCGGAAATGACAACGCTCTCGATGAAGTCTCGCCACAGACTCAACTCTCGCAGGACTTACCAATCGCAGCTTTCACTCGCACTAGGTACCAGATGCGAGCGAGAAAAAACATCACGCGCATGGCAAAGGCAACGAATATAGTTGTTTTTATTTTTTTTCGCAATTGCAGACAATAAAGAACAATGATTATTTATAATATTTCGTTATTAGAGTTTTTTTAGACAAATTCTAAAAGTTTGCGACATGCAGAATTTATATTAAGAGAGTTATTTGACTTGGGGTACCCAATATACCTAGGGGTACCCAATATACCCCATCGACACGACTAGGTGAATTAGTTCAGAGAATAACTCAAGAATCGATGATATTGAATCTTGAGGCAATTATGGATTGCTTGATCTAACACGGATAGGAGGATAAACAAAATCAATGTGAGTATGCTCTAGGACAGAGGTTAACAATTGCGGCTCTTTAGCCCCTTAAGTGCGGCTCTGGCACAAATATTTTTATTTCATGGTAGACGTTACGACTCATCGAAATCGGCTTAATCATAAACTAGAAGAAAAAGGAAACACATTTTTTTCCATGTTAGAAGAAGTCATTTCATTCGAATAAAAATGATCCCTTATTGCTCAAGATTTTGAAAGAGAAACATTGTTTCACTTTACGAGTCTGCTAAAGCATTGCCAAGAAAATAATTCATCTATTGACAAACACTATTTAAAAATTTAAAAATATGATTTTAAATATTAGGGAAGCATTTCTCAGCAGGTTTCAGGAATTTAAAAACAGCAGAGCGACCCTAGGATTCAGTAAACACCCTTTTAATGCTACGATAACAGATTTTAAAATGTCTCCTTTTGGCATTGACATTGGTAACTTTAATATACAATTGCTGGGTAAAAAAAACAAGGAAATAAGGAGCTCTAAATTTTACCGTCTTTGTGTTGATTTGAATATTGGAGAAGAATAAATGTGAGCTTAGTTCACAACACAAGACTTGGAAAGGAAGACATGATCATCTTCAACGCCTGAAATAATATTCCTGACTCTTATGATCAGTTGAAAAAACTCGCGTTTGCTGTTCTTTCCCTTTTCGGTTCTACATATTCATGTAGGGGAACAATCGTTTTTAAGCTTATGAACTTTATCGAGTAAACTGAAAAGTCGTTTTATTGAGTAGGGCCTGGAATCGTGCCTAAAATTAAGAATAACAACATACAAACCTGACTTACTTAAACTTTCCAAGGAGATGCAAGGACATTGTTCGCATTAAGTGTTTGTCAGTCATAGTCATGATTTAAATTTATGGATTCCTTAATTACTTAATATTTTTTATCAAAGAATAAAAAAATAATCAAGTTTTATTCAGTGTATTCGTAATTTAATGAAGTGCTAAAATTATAATAAAGATTTGCTAAATTAATAAACAGATTTAGCTCTCAATTTTTTTTTAAATCATTGTATTGATGATGATAACATAGATAAACACATAACAAGATTTGTTAACGAGATTGTCGTGTAAAGTCGTTGATTAAATGAGGTGTTTGTTTTATTTTCTGAAAAAAATATGTGGGCTTAAAAATGATATCTTGTCATACGAGATACACATTTTTTCTATCGGAATATCTTTCAGCAGTTTTTTCCCACAACTTTTTTCGCAGCCGTGTGATTGCGTGGCAGAGTTGATTTAGGGCCCTCTGGAGTGGATGGCCTGGGCCAGTACAAGTGTACAGGGTGCTCCTGTGATAGACAAATGGCTTATTTATTCGACGTTTGCGATAAAATATTATTCCTATCGCCGTGATGTATGAGCTGACAAAGATTGTTCCCCTTTTGAGAGATAGCGGATATATCTTTCTTCATTTGAATACGACGTTTTTTCAGCGCGTATTATCGCCCATATTCGGCTACCGATAGTGTCAAGTGTATTTTTTTTTATACTTTCAGATAGTCGGATTGAATTTATGAAACTCTTCGATTCGATTCGGTTATTATTTTGGTATAGAAATGCATATGTAGTAGGCTCTATTAACGTGTATAAAAAATTCAATCATCACCATGCTCGCTATATAATATTTTTTTTTTTGGTCCATGTTAACCAGTCATTATTTCACATGATATTAAAGCATTGCTGTAGATTTGCCTGAGGGGTAGGATGATGTACTACCACTTTTTTTAACATTAAGCTCCAGAATCAATAATTTGTGGAATATTTTAAATATAGGATTAGATTAAATACATTGTAAATTATAGTTAAAAGAATTATTGAGATACAACAAATTGCACATACTAAACAGAAGCTTAAATTTGAGATAAAATGCATTAGATTCAAAGGAGAGGTGTAAATAAAATGTTCCTACATGATGTTGGAAGTTTTGTATTTGATCAATATTAACTTTTTTCAAGTGAAAAAATTATGAGATACATCATACGATTGTGCTAGCAATTTTTTCAATATTCGAAGCATTTTTGGAACGCAATTTAATATTATAAATGTTTGCAAAACGTCTATCTTTACATGAATATTTCATCTTCAGAAATAGATGAAATGAAATCACGTAAAAAATAACTAGGCAAAAATACTAATATATCTGTTTTATTACAGAATTTTTTTTTTTTTTAATATGATAGCATATTTTAAATTGTTTTTTATTATTAGCTGATCTTATACATAGAGATCTGGGGCATAACCTCAATATTCACAGAAAATATGACCCGGGTACTTTTCACCCTCGCCCTTGTCCTTTCACATTTTTATCTTTCACGTTGAGAGCCCTCGGCCGCAACTACCCCCAACGTTGATTATTTTATCATTTTTTTTATCTTAAGTTGGCAATAAATCACCGGCGTCGCTTTGTTTCATACAGAAGACTCGGTTTTTTCGTTGCCGGAGATTTTCCTGTGATTTATAAGCCGGGATGGACGAGATTAATGCATCATAATATTAGAATCGGGAGGAAAAAAATATATTCACTATCGTAAAAAAGGGAAATATAGCCAACTATAATACACATATATATGTATAAAGCCGGCGATACATGATATTGGTAAAATAAATACAACTCATACGATTTCCATCGATAATTATTGCTTAGATTTGTGATCGTATCGTAGTGCATACATTGTGTTTCTCATTCATTCTTTCACTTCCGTTTCCATGTGGAAAACCTAGGTCAAAGTCGTAACTCAGCCTTCACTGCACATATTTACAATCAGCTATAAAGTTACTATTTGTTGTAAATCATTTCGTCAATGATTTACAGGTATAATAATATAAGAAAATCTGTTAAATTTTAATTGAATTTAGTTTTTTATAGTTGGGATAAGCTTTCGTAGTGGATACTGAAAGTCGTTCAGCTTATTGGTCATGATTTATAGTCGATTTCTAATAATATTTTGCAGTTTTTATCTTGCGAATTAATCAAATCTTCATACATTTTTAAATGTTGTTTATTATTATAAAAAAGCGAATAAGATATTAGTAAATTTATATTCAAATTATAATATATTAAAAAAATAGCTTCTTAGTTGCTCATTTTTTAGAGGAATAATTGATTTGCCCTTTTATTCATTTGCTTTTTTTAAGATTAAGAGACCAAATGGATCACCGTTGCCTTTTTTTGTTACATTGATTCTATTGGATACCTCAATTTTCAGTTTTTGCAAGTCTATATCACCCTTTGCAAATGAAATTCATCCTTTTGCAAATGAAATGAATCTTTTTGCAAATGAAATTAATATTTGTAGAAGGCTGAAAACTCTAATAGAGCCACAAACAAAACGAACTGGGCCGCATGCGGCCCGTGGGCCGCGTGTTGGACATCACTGGTCTAAAGAATAATTATTATAAATAATTATTATTCTTTATTGTCAACTTTATTGAAAAATAAATTAAAACCGCAATATTCGTTGCCGTTGCTACGTGCGCGATTTTTTTACCGCTCGCATCCGGTACGATGTGCCGAATGCAAGTGAAACGTTCAATTGACACGCGCTGCTAGAGCTTAGTCTGCGGCGAGACATCGCTGAGACGCGTCGTATTGATCCAAATAAAAAATTCAAAATATCGATCAATTCATCAACTGTTTTTATTATTAGAATAATTCATTTTTAAAAAACATATCTTGACTTGCTTGGGGTATCTCAAATACACCCTTCGAACGACGGTGTTATTTTCTGTTACGTTCTATAGTTATTTGAGGGAAAAAAAGATTAGTCACTTAAGGATGCTAAAATATAATTTGAATAGCGAATTGTCTGATTTTTTTTATGTCTGGGGTAATTTTGTTGGATCCGAATTTTGTTTGATTAACCTAGTCGTGCTGATTTGGGACCCCAAGTTATTGATTTTTTTCGAATAAGTCTTTTAATATTAATCAATATATTCAAAAATAACAATACAGTCAGCTCTCCTATAGCGTTTCCTCTAAATCGCTGCTTTTTACAAAATTCCTTGTCAACCAAAGAGCATTGACCTTTGTTTCGCTCGGCAATGTATTATAGATTTACGAAATATCTATATTGACCTTAAAAATATTAGATTTTTGTAGAAAACAGCGATTTACAGGAAACGTTATGGGAGGGTTGATTGTACTCGCTTCTGTAGCTATGATGGGCGCGATATTTTTTCTCGCTCGCATCAGGTACGATGTGCCAAATGCGAGTGAAACATATACTAGTGACACGTGCCGCGAGAATTTGGCAGTCGGTCTGCGACTGGACATCGCCGGGAATGCGTGTCACTTACGCGATTGATTAGTAGAAAAATATCGACCAAATTTTGAGGTAGATCGTGAATAACTATTTTTATTATTAGAATAATCCAAATTTATCTCAGATATTGATGTGAAATTCTTGGGGTCTATTTTCCATTGTAAATAGACCCCCACGACGCGGTTGGTTTCGAGCCGCCATGACGAATCGGTTAAAAAATCTATTTGTTGCAATTAGATATAGTTTTTCTAAATTTATCGTACAATATATTATTTTTCTTGTATATTACACCGAGCACAAAAAAATATGCGATTACATTAGAAACGATAATGAAACACAAACAGCGGATTCATCAATTGAGCGATGCCAAATATTTTTTGCAAGACAACACAATCCTTTTGTCCTCTCATTGGAGATAATTCGTTGCGAGCATACCATATATTATGGTCATTAGGGGCAATTTGCAATTGTCGTCGAGAATCGGGGGCCACCCACAATTTTTGCAATTTTCATTAATATGTATTTTTTCTTAATAAACTTATCATAATAAAACGGATGTCCATTATCAGCGCTATAGTACTTCACAAGTACCGCTATCTTTTAATAAGAATTATTATTAGACCTGCATAATAAATCAACGTCACATTTTTCAAACGAGCTGTGCTCAATGAGTAATAATAATATGATTAAAAAAAGTATTATGCACTCTGTGATTAGATAAGTCTGCGATTATAATGGCCGTATCTAAACAATCCTCGATCTTCTAGCTTTTTTACCTTGCCTCTTGCGTTTTACAGCAGTGAGCATGAGGCAACTGAGGTAGCGGCGAGTGATTAAATAGACAGGAACTGGACAAGAAAATAATATGACTTACGACATGGTTAATTTGGACCCCACCCAACACCTAATGAAGATTTACTCTCGACTTCGATAATTACCTGTCTTCCATCAATCCCGGCAAGTTATTGTGCTGCGACCAGTTTTTGGCGGTGGCCAACACATCCTCAAAGGATGACTGAGTATAATTAGGTTCTTCGGCCGTCATCCGGCTGACGTTGCAATGGCCAGTCGGCGTTTTCGTGTCGGCCATTTGCTGACAATGAGTACGCGCGCGACATTCCAGCGATTTATTGACATGTCACATGAGCCGAGCGTGGTGTTGCATAAGCCATCTTCAAGAAGCCAATCATGCATGCTCAATTATAATGCAATACAGCATTTTATTGGTCATTGTGACAACTTGTTGCCCAACGAGCGTGAAAATTAGCTAGTTTTATGCCTTTCTCGTTAAACGCGGTGATTTATCAAGTCGGTTTTTTTTCCAATGGTATCTGGTGGATGCGAGATAAGGTATATGTTTTATTTTTAAATTATTTGACACTGGTAATCTGACCTTTATTTTAATTCTAAACGAACCGCGGAACGGTTGACATACACCAAAAGCCGAAGGGCGTTTCTCAAGATAATTAAGATCCTTTTGCGACTGATAGTGCTTGAGTTGCATATATAAATAATATTAGAAACTTATCACACCATGTTTTCTCTAACAAAATCTATGAATATTATATTATATGTTATTGGTTTGATATGGAAGTATCAGTTTAATTATTCACTACAAAAATAGTACAGCTAAAGTTTATTCTATGGTTATCCTGAACCCTTAAATGCATTTTGTTACAGAACTACAACAATAACTTATTTCACGGTCAATAAATTAATTTCATTATAGTACTGCAACAAAGTGTGAAGCTAATGAGCTTTCAATTTCTACACCTAAATGTCTCCACACAATGTGATAGTTACTATTAAATATTTCTTCGTCGGGTGCAGACGGTTGACTATTTTTCGTTTTACTATAAGTAATAGAGTGAAATAAAGTTAATTTACATACCGCAAAAATGTAAGTCTACCATTATTATTATTTTTTTTTTAGCTGAATAAAATTAAAATGAACCTATGTTGTAGAAATGCAACACTATGCATTTATGGATAATAATTTATGATTGCAATCATTATTTTTGTTATTTTTGATGGCCAAAACAAACGTTGTTTTATCTGATTGTTTTAACGAGCGATTTTATGTAAGTGATGGATATGAATCAGAAGATGGATTCGAAGATTTCGAGGATAATCTTGATTTTAATCCTTCCTTCCCTATGAAAAACGATTATAAAGTTGCATAATGTAGTAGATATACAACTAATAGGTTTTTTTTAAAATAAGTTTTGATATTTTTTGTGTTCTTATACCTAACTTAACCTAACCTAACCTAACCCAACCCAACCCAACCCAACCTAACCTAACCTAACCTAACCCTATATATATGTCACTTCTCAGATAAATGTCACTTCTTTAAATTGTAATGTACAAATATTTCATGAACATGTATATGAAATTACCAGCATCAGATCCTTAGCGTCCAATTTGATTTGTAAAATATCCATTTTGATTTGCAAAATGTCCAATTTGGTTTGGACAAAGTCCAATTAGAAGTGTAAAACCTGTATCACCATTGAATATGTTGACGAATTATTTTCACTACACTGTTAACTTATAATATTAATTGAAATCAATATTTTATTCTGATGTGGTTAAAATTTACAAGAAAACATGGTTTCAGTTTTGCCCAAAAAATATTGCAAAAATTAGACAATGTGCAGCTAGATACAAATTAATTTAAAACAAAATACAGGTTATTCATTCTAAAATATATTTCTTTCTTTTTTATCGTTAAACATCAACTACTCTCAAAACAATATTCTAAAATATTACTAAGTGCCCTACCGATACACCACAGATGGTTATTTAAATTTATTTAAAATATTTAAGTACATATTTTAATAGCAAGGTATTATGTTGCTAAAAAAAGTTTACGACTCGCGATTCGAGCCCTGTACGACCGGTGTTAGCATACCGCAAACGAGTCGAAGCATGAAATGCGATAATTTTTTTGCCTTGTCGTTTTTTCTCCGCATATCTGCTTTATGTTTCAATACCATACGACACATGCGAACGGACGGAATTTGAAAATTTAAATATGCCAAAATACGGTATCGACCTTGTTAAATACGGGCCGCGTAATGGATAGGTCGGTTTTTGCACAGGGTCGCATTATCTCACGGTCCTGATCACACCCTCACCTTGGCCGGCCACCCCCGGAGGTGTTTTGTTAACAAGGCACTAAATAGTGGCCTAATGGTGTCGGGCTATCGGCTAAATGGTCACTGAATGGTCACTGAATGGCCACTTAAGTGGCAGAGGTGGACCCCCGCCGGGAGATGACCGCAACTCGCCAATTGACACAATTCACAGTGCGAAACCTTTGTATCTAATCACCGAATCGATCCCACACACATATGTACATTTCATTTTATATTTTATTATATCAATATCATAAGGTCGCAAGTTCACGATTGCTATGATTCTCAGATTAAATATAAAATCGGGGTCAAATTCTGAAGGGGTTAATCCATTGTGTCACAGCAGCATCCTTTCGATAATGGACCAGGAGTTTATAGTTCACGTGGCACACGCAAAACACAAGTCTCACAAACAAATACACAGAATGAAACCCCTAAATGTCGAATTTTAGCCCTTTACACACCCTTTCGTGCACAATATAAGGAGACGGGTTATAAAAACGGTAAATGATGCAGCATCCCTCCAATAAAAAAATCCCCCATTTTTTTTAGATTTATCTCCGAATAATGAAAAGGATTGAATATCAAAATGACGCGTGCTATATGTATATTGTTGGATAAAATAAGAGTATCGATCTGATTAATTAATATATTTTTATTAGAAAACCACCAACGGTTTTCTTTCGGCGACGAACTCATGCTCAAGGTGTCGCTAACGGTTTTCGTAAATCGGGTTTTCTTTTTCTGGTAGCCAGCTAGCTAGTCCTCACAAAAGCGCAGAGGTCATCGGGTCATCGCAAGCTAGCAAAGCCTATTCACTCTACATCCGACAAACTGTAACACCGGAACACAAAGACTTTCAAATTAGTCACAAAGACGAAACACATCGCAGCTTTTTTTTTAGCCTATCAAGATCACCAACCGTCTCCATAGAAAAAAATATCCTCAAACGTACGCAGAATAATAATAAAAAACTGTCAAAAATCTAGCACGCATCTAGGTGAAAAAAAAAAGTTGCGACAAGTTCGATAATAGGTAATCCAATTTTAAAAGCTTTTTTTTTTATTTGCAAATATAAATAGGGATTATTTCGCCTGTGTAAAAAATATTTGTAAAAAAGTGTAACAAGGACACAATGGTCCCTAAAAAAACAGGATACAAGGCGAAGTAGACACGTTGGACAAAAACGCAATTTACGGCTCAGAAGACGTGAATGGGATCCGCTTTTTTGCGTAATAAAAATATAATATTGAAAATTAGACCATATTCATAACCATAAGAGGTCTCGAGTGGGGTGCGTGGTACCAGCCCTTATTATTTGTAATAAATTATTGGATAGTGAAAAAAAAGTAAGTCAAGATGTCGGCAAACAGATTTTTTTTGCGATTTTTTGCATGAACGCGATATGGAAGGAGCCGGATTTATTTGGCAAATAATCAACTAGATTATTTTTCATTCTTTTGTCATCGAGAATAAAATTAAGTACAACGAAATAAATACTTTTTTAATAACCTCTCGATAGGCTATATGGAGTATTTATATAGCTATAGATATAGGTGAATTTTTTATATATTTTATGTAATTTTCGCTTATTTAAAATAAGTGTTTTTCGTTTTCCATGATGGATCAATCAGTTTTCACATGAATAAAATAGTTAGTGGTCAGTTTTCGATTATGTGGCTATCTGGTCGATCTGCATAGAATCTCACCCAAGAATTGAATCGTTTAAAAGTTGGGGTAGATTTTCGAAACAATGCATTATATGTATCGTCGTCGATACGCATCTAAATGCGGTTAGATTTTACAAAAATTCAAATTTACGACATCCCTCCGTTTATACGATATTTTTATTCAAAGCCCGACATATGTCTCCGAGTTTACGATATCCGTTAGTATCGCGGTCCTTTGTGAAAATTCGAAAACATAAAAGGGCGAGGGTCTGTCTGTGCCGGTATCTGGTTAGTATTGAGGGTGAGTTCATAATGTTGGACTCCCTAAGTATCACGCCTTTTCTTTCACAGACTTACCCAATAGTCCGAAATAGATGTCTCATCCGTTTCACTTCTGCATCGATGCATTCGGCGTCACTTCTATTGTGACCCCCCTTCTGTTTGGCGACGCAACAATTTTTTTTCTGCCGATCCAAAAATATACAGTTGACCCAATGACTAGGCTGGGATTAATAAAATTAAATAAATTAAGATCGAATCTTTTTTTCAATTTTATTTATCAAATTTGAAATCGCACAAAGGAGATTTGTGCAAATCCATCTTAGTTATTGTCATGGGACGTATAAATATTTAGATTGACAGTTTTAATTTCATGGGAAGACGCATTTCAATTGGCACAATGGATCCTTTTTACATATGACCATTGTGTTTTTTTTTCTATGCACATTTTTTTTGCATAGATCGAAATATATATATTTTTTCAATTTATAATATTAATATCTATATATTTTTCTGGA